>LUCH01001271.1:0-10690 GCA_013368495.1 Paragonimus heterotremus | reverse complement strand
ACAAATAACGATATCTCAATTATAGTCAAAGAAAAGGCTAAATCAAATAGTTTGGATCTTTAGTGGTGGGATCTATGTACAAGCTTAATACAGTGGCACTCGTCCGGACCGTGTCCTGTCGTGTTCAATTGTGTTGTTCCTTGTTCCGATCCGGGTCCAACCGCGTCATGCGTGCCTGAGTATTGACCGCACTGAATCACATCCAGTTGTAGCGTTCCAATTGGCTGAGCGTGCAGGTGGTGACCGCGTGCGTGCGTTCCGATGTGGAAGAAGGTTTTCGGGCCCATGGATGTGTGAGCATGCATGCCCAGGTTGGTACAGTGAGCGTCACTTAGGCTTGTCACGTGATGGGCCGCGTTAGTGGACGAGACGACTACTACACGATAGTATCAGCTTAACAACGTCAACAAGCTAACATTAACAAGCTAAGATTTTCGAAGAGGAAATCTTAGGTTTCATGTTCACAAATGTGAGACACTCTTCGTCACATCCCCCTCCCATCCACTCCTCATATTACCTTTAGGAGCAATATTACCCACAGTGTGAACACACGTCAACGAACTTAGTTAAAGATTGACTATCCCAATAGTTTCACCATCTTATCACTCATTTTTGTGGCTGTATTGTGTTGTAACACGATCGCACTCGTCCTAGCGTGAATCATGTTTTAACGTGCAATTACCCATCCCGATGTTAAGTGCAGCTGCCCGTCAAAGTTATTCTGCTGATGCTGCTGAAAGCACACACACAATCTATCATTATCGTCCGATACACACCAGATTGGGCATACTGTCTTGTGATTCGAACTGCAACAACTAGGTACCAACAAACAACAATACCCATTTTCGGGACCAATGAACAGTTGTATCTCGTTGTGTAACTTCCTGGTTATGGGACGATAGCTGAGATGTACGGTACGAGCTTCCATGTCACAAAGCGTCAGTGTTCTCGTAGATTAAAAATCATCATCATCTCCAGTCACCGACTCTATGAGTCGTGTGCGCCGCAGCTCAGGAGACAAATCTAATCCATAGTGACCAACCCCTTCGTGAACAATTTCATTTGTCTACGCCAGATCATCATCTGTCCACCTCGCACCTCGCTCCAGTCGGCTGCATCGTCGACAAACAGTGCGTGTGGCAGACGACTGGCTGGAATTCATAGTACATTACCTAACCATTTAAGTCTGTGCAAATATAGTAACTGAACAAAAGAACTCGTTTGGCAATCAGTGCCAAAATATCCGCTTTCTAACTTCGTCGTGGCTTACTCGCTGGTGCCACCCGGTACGAACGATCGAACGTAGACATCGGTGATCGAATGCCTGGAGACGAGTCACGTCCTCTACCCAGAGCGTCCAAGTTTCGCTGCCGTAAAGTAATATAGTCCTCATTGTTGGCTGATATATTCGACCCTTAGGTTTCAGAGAAATGCCTCTCTGATGTGTAGTAGGGGATTTTGAATTTCATATAGATTGAACATCACTCACAATTGATGGCAGCTGTCACATTCCCATACACTTTCCAGTCGATCCCTTTCGAAAAGAAGCACTAAACTCGAGTTTCGCTCTCATCAGAGCTCGTCAATAGTGCATATCCTCATCACTGACGAGACATGAACCACGGCCCCGCTTTCATGAGGCAACCGTGTTGACCACTGCGCGATTGACCTCACATCAGGCACGACCGAATTATCATATGTGAACACTCAAACACTTTCGCTTGTGAGTAATGATCAGGTTGCCCGATCGCCTCGAGAGGAGGCACAGTTACTGTCTGTTAACTCCAATCGATGATCCCTCGACTAGGACTTCTCTCCAAGTTGAAATCACAGAAATTGACTTGTTGAGCGGTATTTGTTTACTGATGAGTAGTAGGGGATTTTGATTTTCATATATATTTAACATCGTCCACTCGACTCCAGTGCTTCTTTACGAAATGGGCCGACTGGAAAGTCTATGAGAATGCGACAGCTGCGATCAATTGTGGGTGATGTTCAATCTATACGAAAATATCTCTGTGTCGCCATAGGTGTCTCAGATTAGCGAACACCGCCCTAGCCTTGGAAATACGCGCTTTCAACATGCGTCATTGGTGTTACCCGTACCGCTGAACAGAAAAACTAAACTTTCAACAATCACAATTTAGTTTTCCCTAACTGTTCGCTAACTAATACACCCAGTTTCACGATAAATCACCATCCCCCCCAAAAACATACTGTCCATCAGTTTGTTTGTACACTTTTGTTTAATCTGACACCAAACGGTCAAAAGCTCTTTCCACTGTGTTGCCATGCTATATGCATGTGATCAGTGGGCTTTGTTCAACATGCGCAGCATGGGACAACCTGAGGGAGGATATCGAAAATTTGTATCTCATAAAGCTGGACTGTGGAAAACAAGAGTGTGATAACATCAACTAGTGCAGTGAAGATGAGCGATCGTATGTTACTACTCATATCGTTGCTATACGTTAGTAAGACCAGGGCATATATTTTGACATCGTACAAACCGCAGGAATGATGCAGGAAGGAACATCAGAGTGCACCATCGTCCATGATGGTCCCTGCTACTTAATGGAAGTGAGCATTAATGTCTGTGGCAGCCAAGACGGTCTGGGGTCGAATACCGCGTGCAGATGAGTGGTTTTGTTTCTGGTCTTGTTCAAACGCTTAACCCATGTATTGCTTTGTCGAATAAATAACTCTTGTGTCATCCGTGTTCTTGGATCACAATACTAGTTTCCAATGGCTAGGATTGTTCACTATTATCAGTGATTATTACAAGTTTAGAGCATAGCTAGGAGTAGACAAAGACACTTATGTTAAGATGTGGTGAACTCTCCACAAATAACGAAGATTGTGAAGAATCACAAGGACTTCATCTTCATCTGAGTTGGCGTGCCCAGCAAGTGTGCATCAGTAAACTATATAAACCCCCCAATTACCGAATTAACGGGTCAGGTTTTTGTCCCTCATCACAACCGTCCAGCATGAACTGGTACGCAAAACCATCACGTGAGACACCTTCAGGGACCCAAGGTCAACTAAATATCTCGACAAACACAAGGGGCTAACTGGGTGATAATTTTAGAAATCGGACGCAAGGGCTTGTCACACAAAGCAAGGGGCTGGCAACCTGTTTTCAGCCATACCAAGTTACCCATCATGAAATTCATCATTCCCCGTCCCCCCCATTGGGTTTAAAAGGAAAACGTTAATGTAAGGTTTGATCTCAATCATGTGAGTAACGTCTACTTAGGTTATCACACATAAGAATATATAGCAGCAACCGTTGTGGTCAAGGTCATATGCCTGGACCGACTTACTGTGTCATTTGACCTGGTTATTATGCCCACACATCCGCCGCTGGGCAACCCTTACGCGTATGCAGCGGCAGTGACTGCGGCCGACTTTCAGTTTATGAACACTGTAGTAAATGTCACATGCACACACGCATTGCACACACACGGACACGCACACGCAGACACAGCAAGACACAGACAAACTCATCTCGGATATTAGCCTATGACACGTGATTCAACCCAGTGTCCACACCTGGGCTGACATGACAACGAGATCGAATACAAATATGAACGCAGCTCAACCGGATCTCTCGCGCGCCGGTGAACAAACCACAGCTACAGTGCTCCGTGGACTACACGGTGTTTCCATCCTGCAGATCCTTCCATTGACATTTATAGGATTCCACCCAACACTCCACTAACACACCCACAGATTACCTCTCTGTAGTTTGTTCGAACCCTTGCTGTAAGTGCACCTGTTATATTTGTCTGCTATTTACATTACACTTTGGTTACATACCCTTCTGATATTATTTAGATGTTTGGTTTTACCCATACTATTTACAACGTATTGTAATTAGCAAGCCGGCATCTAAAAATACGTTCCGTGAGATTAGCTAAATCTGTCAATCATGGATTGACTGACCTTTCTTACAGGATGACACTCATGCTAAGAAGTGGAGAAACACGCAGCGTACACTGATTGTCAATCCCGATACACTCCTGATTGGACACTCTGATACACACACCAGCTGGACAAACACACTACGAACCAACTTTATATTTAGCTCCGTTTTGACCAAATACGTCACAGTTTGCCACGTCATTTACGCTTCCGACTGTTTGTCGAGTCCACCCTTTAGGCTGCTAACGTTTCATCAACAGTCGAAATGACTATATCAACGCGTAATGGGTTTGTGCGAATGGGCTTGAATGCACAGATCATCTGCCCGAGCTACAAACATCACAACAATCAGATCGCTACGTCATAAACGTGTAAGTCTAATTCTGTATGCACTTTGTTTATTTGGAAGAGTCAATGAGTGTAAACGTTTAATTAAGTTGAACTACGTTTAGTTTATATTTCGAACGAACTGCAGCAGCTTCAAGTCGAGGAGTGATGGATGGTGAGCGTCCGGTTTACCAAAGGCTTTTGGACAGAAGTTCACGTTTCTGCACAACACGTTAGTTTTGCTATGAAAGAGTGGTTGTGAACAAGAAAATCTACATTAGGCGGCCTCAAGAGATGAGTGGTTTCGGATATCTTGAATAAGTTCATAAGCTAACATTGAGACAAATAACAATGTGGTTATCGAACCTGTGGGACTAATAGCTGATAATGTACTAGCTCTAGCCTAGTGCTAGCCTTGAAGAAGTAAAAATAGAAGACCCGGGCGATGTGGATACAGCTAGACCTCATTATGAGCTACAAGTGCTTTATAGAAGAAAATACATGAAACATTTGGTTAGACGATGTGAAACAATGTTGTACGAATCACATTAGGTTTTCCAGCCGTGCGAATCGGGGGGGGGGGCTCTTCTGGTTGACAGTTGATGGACCAGCAGCATCAGGGCAATCATGACACTCATGGTTGGTTGAATCCTTGTTGTTACGATTCATGGACCCGAAACGATAACGTGTTGTGGTCCACAAATGGCCGTCCTAAAAGCTAAGGTTATAACAAAGAACATCTCAGGTATTCCCAAGACAAAGGGATGAACGTACTGATCGTTTAGAAGGGGATGACAGAACGAATACTTCGTAAAGAAGCAACTATTGTCATTTCTGAACAGTGTGTGTGTGTGTGGAAAGAAGTAAATTCACGTGTTAACTAGCAGTCCTCCGGCAAAAGAGAGTTGCACGGTGAACAGAAGAAATGTCATCGAATGTAAAAGTTCTTTAAATGACGACTGCTGGAAATTACAGTTTTTTCTTATAGTACCTGATAAAGGTATAGATATCAAACATACCGGCGATATGGGGTGTCCAAAAGTACTTATCACTGTAAAAAAAACAAAATGGCGAGCAGGGAAACTGTTATTCGTCAGCTCTCCATCCGAGAAGATTTAGAGGATAATTCAACACAGACGATGTGCAAAATACTTCTCAACCCACAGTCCCCAAAAAGACAGTAGTTTTACAACTGCCGTTCAGCAAGGACAATGTGTGTCGAATAGCTGAGCAGCGTTTGAGATCAGTTGTTGTCCGCGCGTTTTTTGCTGCGAAGCCACTGATCGTGTACAGAACAGTCCGAGTTCCCACCCTACCTACCCACCCCCGATTAGTCAACCGACACCTCACTTCGCCAAATAAAACGTAGTTCATAACTACAAGTGCGGATGCGGAGAATCCTTTGTTAGCAGAACTGAGCGTCAGCTTGGAACCAGGTTCTTCAAACACTCATCGAAGGGGGTTCAATGGGTGGTAACGCAATCAGGAAACTTGACGACAAACACCCAGAGGGGGCAAGCATCATCCACCACCAAGCATCACTTGATAATGTAATACGTGACTGACTCATCAAAGTCATTTCGTGTTCTGTCCTCAACTCGAAACAAACGTTGCCATTGCAATCAATCACCGCCGCCTCATTCTGTGCATACAACAACGGACTGCTTGTGACGCTGATGCTGCCGGAGTAGCAACCGAACTGGTTTTGTAGTTCAGTCTTTTGTAATTTTTTTTTTGTTTAGAACTTTGTACATTTCAACTCCTCTGCAGCAAACGTCAGTAGAGATGCGGCGAAATCCGCTCGAGCATAAATCCTGTCATACCTGTTTTGTCTGCCCTGTTCAGATCCCCATCTAACGAACTTTCTAGTTTGAGTGGTTCTGCCAATGTGATCATCACATTAGCCAATTCAGCTGTCAGACAACGAACTGTCAAGTTGTATTTGTTTCACCTCTTCCTGGTTTTTTAACTTGGACCTTTTATCTTGCTTCAGGTCATACGTCTAGCTTAACTTCAGTATGAATTCTATTGGGATCGAACTTATGAGAAACGCCATCAGACTCCGTTTCTGCACCAATGGTAAAAACGAGTTCATCATTTCATATCCGCTTAATTTGAATTCCCCCTCGAAGTGGAAGTTTCGGTATTTCAACACCAAAAAGCTTTCCGTTCCGTTCTGTTTTTTTTAATCACAGAATTCTAGTTCTTATGAACAGTGTTAACTAACAAGAATGAAGATTTCACCTCTGTCGTTTGTATGTAGAACACTGTGCGACTATTCCCTCAAGTTTCGTTTGTTCAATCATCCACATGAATATAACGATCAACAATCAACCAAACAGCGAGGTCGTTGCAACGCAGTCATTACTTTGACAGACTTTTTCATCAAACTGAAGTTATACATCCTCTATACATGGTATCAGGAGTTGATATGATATTCTGACAATGAATCAGAAAACAGATAATTTTTAGTCGGAACGTTTATAAATAACGAGCACATGCTCACTTATATAGTCTTTTGTTCCTATGGATTAAAACATACCCTTTAGACTATATAAAATGGACTTATTGCGAAGTGGTTCTGTTGAGCTAATAGTGAATTCATCATGTCTTACAGCAGACGTGGTGGCACAACATCCCCATGGATACTTGGTAAGCCGTGTGACCTTGGTATGACTGAACATGTTGATCATATCTCTTCGAGTACTGGAGCAACAACTCACCCTACATCTTAGTGATATAAAGTCAGTCGTCTCAGTTACAACCATTCACTCTGAGAAGCAAAGCCTCATCTATTAGTAGATCGTTCTTCTAGTCCTCATACACTTGCTTGTCATTGTCAGTTCTAGCGAACAAGACGGCATTTTGAGCATCAAGCGTTTGACGTGATACTAGTGGCCGAGTGGATTGGAGCACTGACTTGTAACGTGAACGGTAGCTGGTTCGGTCCCCATTCAGACTGCCTCCACCAGATGAGTCCGAACAAAGACGAAACTGTTGTTGAGGAATCGGCGTGAGAGTGAGCATAACTTTCCTAGGGCCCTATATAGTCCCTTCTCAGGATCCCATCTGCATTAGGTTTCACGCTAAGGTGTTCATGACACGCATTGGCCAATGCTATCTGGTACGCATTTGTTTGAAGGACGTATTGCCGTTCACCTGGCCGGAGGTGCTTGATAATTGAACTTTTGAAGTAAGCTGTTTGATGGGCTGCTTCCCACAAACTTTTGAGTCGGTCGATAAAACCACCAAAAATTCAAAACGCCTTCTGCAACTTATCTGACCGATGCTGATCCTACTAACTGACTGTCTTCTGCAGATTAATGGTTATAATTAAGATCCTTCAGAACACGCGAAAGTTCTCGTAAATCGTTAGGCTTGTTCGTTAACCACGCAGGCTGTTATCCTGTTTAGGCTCTCGGTTGCATGCTGACATTGTTGTGTAATTTGTGTTATCGACCGTTGAGTTGAAACGGTGAGACGCTGGAAGATCCGGCGCCAGCGTGCCACCTCCTCAACTGCACGTCGAATGAGTTCGAACTAAAAAGCAAACGGAACTGATTTGAGATTAGAACAATCACTGGAATGGTTCCAAGCCGATCCGAATTACCTCCGATTAAAGTGCAGTTGTCCAGGAGAATGCAACTTGTAATAAACAAACTAACGGAGAAGTATTTTGACGGATTTGTTAATTTAGAAGAAACTCATGTGTGACAAGAATAAGCTTCTCAGATTCAGAAAGTGCCTTGCCAATTGAGCTGCCAAGCCACCCTGAAAACTCAAAACCTTCACATTTGACACCGAGTGAAAAAATGGACCTGATACAAACATCTACAAGTGATTAACAAAAATCTGATAGGATGCATTTTCTGTAACTATACAAACCAACTAGCGTGACAGTCTGCGACATTCGAACCTTCACATCGTAAAAATGAGAGAAAGATATTTTTTCTTTTTGATCCTCCAGAGACGATGTGTTACAATAGTTCATGCCATTTCGTTTACGAGTGAGAAACTTGGAAGGAACAATCTTAGAACAGTGAAAGTACAAACGTTGTGAAACGTTAACACTTCGATTTATCCTACTAGTCATGCGTTAAAGAAAATATACATAGGTAACGAATGTGCACGACATCAAACAGTTTAGTCGAGTGGACACAGAGTCCAAAGGTTTTCATCAAGTGAGGCAGAAAGGAGAACAATATGAATTTTTACCGTTTTTTAAAATACCGTTTCACCAGTAGTTTAAAGTTTTGGTCACGATTACCATTTGTTTCCAAAGTGTTTCAAAATTGATGGTTTTTCATTCCATGCTCGGTCAGCTGTCAGTTCGCGTAACCATATGCAGTCTTTATGTGCTCAACAACAACTGATTGCTAGTATTTGCCTCCTGTGGGTATATCTGGGGGTATCATTCGAGGCTTTTACTTCCACCAGTTTCAGTTTCGTTTCTGTCTTCACTTCAGTTGCATGGTTGCGGCGAGTGAGTGCATGCAGGATGAAGTAATTTCAAAATTTGTGACTTCAGATTGTTCTAGCCAAACAACACAATCATTGAGGGTTCCAACAACAGTTAAACCATTCCGCAGAACGTTATGATGAACAATTTATAATTTTTTCCAGTATGTTTTTAATCACGCTTCGAAACTGACAACCTAATTCCCACAGCTTTTGACTTTTTTCCGACCATAGATGCTCTCACACGGTCGGCCTAGTATAGCCACGTGCATTTTTAGTTCATTGAAAAAGTACACTACTGAAAAATTTAGAGTAGTATATTCTATTACTCGTAAGAGGACGCACCTGGAGTTAACATACAAGTTTCGACGTCTCTTCTGCAGACGTAAGAAACCTTAAAATTATCCACGAGCGAATGCGACTCAGAGGTTGGGTGTGATCATTTGGCTGCACCTGATGCGAGGTCACTGTTTCGATAGAACATGAGCTGAAATCCAACCAGTGACACTACTACCGGGGCGAAACTCATATCTAGTGTTTTAAGATATCCTCACCAAATTTTGTACGATTTCGATTACAACACTCCTGAGGAAGGCCACCCGAGGTGGTTGAAACGTAGAGTATTACAACTTGCTCATAACGTTGTGTTATTCTCAATCCATTTATCAATAACATATCTAGTGTTTCTTTCCGTCTGGGTCTGTTTGGACAGTCTGTATGAAACAGAAAACCGTGACCATAAAAGAGTCATGTTCAGCCGATAGTACGTATCCGTGACAGCGTCATTATTTTGCTGGTCCGATATAATGAGCTATCTAACCGACCAATTTACCCGAGTGACAATTTCAAAACACGGAAGAAAATAACCTACTTCAAACTCAGAACTACTCGAATTTCATTCTAAACAGAGGTGCTCTATCAATCTGACAACCAGTCAGCATCCAACTTGTTTATCAAAATCATGTTTGCTACCCTTCGTGTTCTATAAATCTGGTAGACTACTCAACCTATCCACTAAGTCTAACTCGCGGCAAGTCAGTGTTACCAATCGCACGATGCAACATGCAAAACTGCCGACTCGAGCATCGTGGACAATAAAACAGCCACCAACATTTGCCGCTGCAGTAATACGGTTCGATCCACCTTCTGTTAAGGGACACGTCACTCCACAGATGTACAAACACCTACAAAACAACTACAACCAGACTAAACGTAATCAACACACAACTATGATTGTAGTCAACCTCCTTGAGGACGAGTCATAAGGACTATCGACATGGGAGGTTGTGATGAAAATCTACTCGATTCACCGCTTATCCAAACCTCAAAACAATAGGAGTTCTGTTGTAACGCTTAATAATATGACCTCAAGCTATCTCGACTGGTTGAAAAAGACTCAGCAATAAGGCACGACAAAAGTTGTCTGTATATTGTCAATAGGGCATTATATATGAAATCAACACAGCAGCTGGCATCATTGGCTTGGCTTCAGTAGCTTAGTTTCGGCCTTGACCGACAACTGTGTTGATCACCCCATGACATGTTCCAGAGTTGTTGTTCGGTCCATACATATGTTCTGTCTGATGCACTTGTTTGACCTTTCGGTGAGCGCCGTGATGCGCGTCCCAAATGAGATCATTTCGTCTCGAGCCGTTCGTGACACCTTCCCCTTCAGGTGTTTCGTAAGTAGGTCGCTTCGGGTCTATCTGGAACCGTACAACTTGTTTCCGTCGGCGCTGGGAACGGCATCTATTCTGCGGGTTTTGACTTGTACTCTGATTGGGGTGGTAGACGACTGGCGAACCCTTTAAGTCAAACGAATCCATGCGATGTTCGAGACTTAATTGTTGTGGTTCGGCACAAGACAGGTTGCATTTGTAAACTTTTCTACACTATTTTCTATTTCATAATTCTGATTATTATTCACACATTTCATTTGCCTCAACTTCTCATGTACAGCCAACATTTAAACCAACTT
>LUCH01001270.1:113218-134305 GCA_013368495.1 Paragonimus heterotremus | reverse complement strand
ATGTTAGCACTTGAAAGACAAGACGACACTTAGAGATATCAGCTAAATAGGTGAGATAACCTGAGAGCTCGTGAAAACTACCGTAAGAAAAGAGGCCGCGCACGTCAAGATGAAAGAGCTGTCCTACGTGAGGTAGCTGTGAGAAACTTACCATGACTGGTAGTAGATGTACTCGATTAGAACGGTGAGAAGATGTAAATCATGTGATGTTCTTCGAAGTAACATTAACAATTTAATTTTAACGAAGAATATACATCTTCCGGATTTGGGATTTATACAATTAACTTAGATGAGGTATAATGCCCATGTGTAAATCAAATACACGATTCTAAAATTGGGATTCATTAACTACATGGTGCATGTGAGTCAGCGCATCAGAAGTGAGTGTTTGTTGAAATTTATGTGATTGCGTCATCAGTATACTAGGCACTGCTCATATATGAATGGAACATCTTGAGGTAGCCTTGATTTGATGCCACGCAAACGTCTGATGATGGATGCATGAAACCTATGTTGATAAGTACAATGGGATATTGCAATATTTTGGAAAAAGACAGTTCAAGGAAACGAGAAAAGCAGAGATGTGCAGTGAACTATCTTTTGGAAACTGTATTTACCTCTGTTCAATTTGATTGTGGTTTCTATGCTGTATGGATCACAAATACCTACATCAACAAAGAAGCTTGCACTGTCTACGAATATGAGTCTCAATTTGAAAAAGTGAGTTGACCGTGAGAATATAGAGTATTGAGATTGCTGAGAGTTATTTTGTCCTTCACGTTACAAACTATTAATGCAGTTACAATGTTGCGTCAGGATGGGTAATAAGGCATGAGTGAAAAAAACGAGATAAACTGTCGTGACCGCCACCACAATGGGATTTCAATTTTTCCATAGGTCTTAAGCGGTCACGTGAACGACGGATTTTTGTGAGTAGTACGCCAAGGCGAGAAAAGATCCAGGCGAGGTTCCGTAACCGGTTGTGCGACAGGGTTGCCGTTGAAGAATGACGCAAACAAGGGACCATCATGAGCGTCATAGAGGGCTTCAGGCCATGCTAAACTTGCTCCTTGTTTGATCGTAATAATCGTTCCAGCTGTTGACATCGGTGTAGGGGCGAGGCGATGAAACGACTTGGACGAGCGATCGTGTAGCCTTTTGTTGAACTGTATTTCTAGGTGACGTATTTTGGGAGGCGAGTTCTAATCAGATGCGTACGAGATTAGAGATTCGGTTTTCGAAGAGAGCTAGAACTGATATCAGAATAAGACGAAGGGTTGGACGTGTTTTTGGGCAGCTACAGCCATTTCTTAACGTTAATCCTCAGTACTCGATCTAAAGGCCTACGCGTCTTTTCGAGCAAAACTATGTTACAATTGTTCCAGTCTGATTATTAAAGTGTTGCTCGAATGAGCCGACAGTATGATATCATCCACACATGCCAGATAATCCAATTGACGGTCAAGTGTGCTTAAGGCAAAGCTAAAAGTAAAAGAGGATGAGAGAGTTTCACGCGAGACAAGTATAAACAATAAGATGAATAGAAAGTCTTCCTGACGAACGCCTAGTTCTTGGGAAACACTCAGTTTTTGAAATAAAAGTTACCAGATTTGTAAACTGAACATAAATAGTTACTTAAAATGAAAAGGGAACCGTGGGAATTGGCTGCTCTTATAAGA
Source organism: Paragonimus heterotremus (assembly GCA_013368495.1). NCBI lineage: Eukaryota > Metazoa > Platyhelminthes > Trematoda > Plagiorchiida > Troglotrematidae > Paragonimus > Paragonimus heterotremus. The sequence goes on along the minus strand of LUCH01001270.1, from coordinate 132,626 downwards.
GCTATAGGATACGGGATCTAATGTCTTAGACACATCAATGTTTACGAGCGGACAATCGCGGTGTACTGTGCGTAAATATCGAAGCGAACTGTGGAGAATGGTTGTCAGCTCCAGTGTACCAGCCTGTTGTAGGATGCCAAAACTGCTGCCGGCTAGGTGGGAATAAAGCGATCCAACGATTAAATAAAATCATAAGAAAGCACCTTATAACCACCACACAAACAGAAACCAGACGAAAGTCAGATGGTGTCAGCGCGGTGAAGATCGTAGATACGAATGTTATGCAAGCAGTATTCAGCTGTGGAGGAAGTTGTTCTGTAAAAAATAGCAAATTGGAAACCCCGCCAGTGATTTACCTCGGAAGTGAGGTACGTCGGCAGAGGTGAGGCGGCCGGGTCCGGGCGCAGATTACTCCAGGGAACGAATTACCTTGCTTACTTCAACTTCTGAAATTGTGACGAATATGTTACGATCACATGGAATTACATCCCATGAGGAACAGTTGTCACAGACTCCCGAGCCATTGAGCACAATACTTCAGTCGTCCGTAAATCAGGGAGTCGCCTATTCATTGTTGGGAAAGGCATTTATCTATCAACCGTCAAACATGGTTGCCGAAACGTCCTTTTGCTTTTGTTTGTAAAGAGTTCGTATGAACATGTACTGAACTCGCCGTTAAGGGTGGCGGTTTTGATACTCATGATGTTGTGGATCCGTGATTTTGGTGGTCTCCACGTAGCGGAGGCGTTTATCGTATGTTCGGTTGATGGTATCTCTCAGGGTGAGGATAGGTTGGTAATCATTCAAGAATGCTGCCAAAGGCGTAGAAAATGGTTGGAATAGGTCACTCTCAGAACACCCCTGGAGCTTACCTATTGCTACTGTAATGAGCACAGCGTGGTCAGGGTCGTTGCCTGACGGATCGAGCCGGTCAGTCTTTGGTGTTCAGAACTGCAGTCGTTGGAAATTTTAAGAAAGTATTCAGGGACGTCGTAATCGGTGACAACATACGCGAAATGACAGCCATCAGTGCTTCAGCAACCGATGAGGCGAGGTACAGTGGACATGTCCAGGACATGGGATTTCTAGATTTGCTCCCTGTACAGTAAGCGTTCTGTAGGTACTTTATTGGGTGCTACTGATGGTTGATTGAATGGTTTAATCTCCAAATGAGGTGTGTCAATTTTATGTTCTAGTGCGTCTGAACGCGTTGAAGTAAATGGGTCTGGGGTGACGTCGTTGATGTTCGAACATCGATGATACTTTCTGAGTGCGTAATGAAGTTTCGTTTGAAAGGTTGTCGCATATTCTGAGCAGACACTGATAAGTAACTGATTGTAAACTTCCACAGAGAGAAGTCATGGCTCAAGGGGCTAAAAAAGACATTAGATTGAAGAATTGAGTGATGATTATCAGGGCAGACGTGACTTCGACAGGAATTGTCGTTGAACATACAGAGGGACTGCAACGTTTGATAGCCAGAGTCTTAGTAAACTGTAGGATGCGTTTCTGGTTGAGCCGAAAAATCATAGAGAATACGTCAAGAACTTTGATTCTGCTTCCCGTTTGAATAGTGTACCTTGCAACTGATGATGTTGGGTACAGTCCGTCACCCTTTACACAGGAACCTGGCGTTTCTAATTGAGGTTCCAAGCATTTTGGAATATGTTACTTGATACAAAAAGCCAGTTGTTGGTTTGCCATCTTTATGTAGCTTACATTTTAGCTGTACGCATGTCCGTATAAACATATGTAAATCGTTTTTTTTTTTGCGATTGAGTAGACTGGTGAGGTTCGGATTTGCTGGTTTCGAAGCGTTACAAGTCTTGAACCGATAGGCTGTTGGACGCTTCTTTGACATTGTCGACCGACCGTCACATAGAAATTGCCTTCTTCGGTCCTCTTGTTATATGCATTTTTGAGGAGTACTGGCACTACTGTACTGTCCAACAAATTGCAAGTGATGCTCGCTAATCTGCAGAGCATTCGTCAGTGCGCTTGACTCTAGCGATAGAGTGTTTTCTGTGCATGACCTCAACGCTCTGTGAAAAGCGTTCTGGCTTGACTTCTCGTACTTTGCGCTGAACAGAAGATTTCGAAGTGTACATACTGTTCTGTCTAAGAGGGCTGTCTGTAGATGGATCTTCTTACCGTGCCATTTAATCCTCGGATGACGAGAATGTCTAGGTACAGAAGACAGTCACTTACTTCGTTCTTTCTCGTTAGTTTTAAGTTTGGATGAGACTGGTTCAACTTGCTGAATAACATACTTGAATCAGTTGAGTTCTCAAAATGGTTAGGATGTCGCTTATGTAACGTCTGTACACCAATGATTTTGATAGGCTTTTGCATAAAGTGAATTCCACTAGAACCATGAAGAAATCACCTGGAGGCAGATCCAGCGGACGGCTTGTTACAATCCAGTCCACTATTCGAGAAGTGAACGTCCGGAAGTTAAACTTTACATTGTGTGCACAACAGTAATAATGATTTCAGTTTAGTTACTGGGATGGGAAAAAAGGGCATTGTTACTTACAACAAATTTGCAAATGATATCAACTGTTACACGAAGCGGAATATTAGTAAACAGAGATGTCACATCAAAAGAACACTATTCGGCCTGAACACTTAGACCGTCTGTATAACTCACAAGTTCAAAGTTGTCTTTCGGACTTTACTTGATGAATTTTTCTTAGTCAGTTCAAGCAAACTAGCTAGCCAACAGGCTAAGTTGCGTTGTGGTGCATTGTACCTAGATACAATGTACCGAAGTGGGACAAAGGGTTCGTGTGTTCAGGGCTGTCCGTAGGTGTGCAGCATGAGGTGTGCCAATTGGCTTCCTCAACTTACATTGATCAACAGAAATTTATTTCGTTTTCAATTTCATCGATGTTGCCGGGGTAAATGTCAGGCAAACATTTCTGAGGAACACCAAGAATTTCAAAAGTTTTCTCTGTGTGTTCCATCCTATGCATCAGTACAATTCCTGAGCCTATGTCCAGAATCAGTCCTTAAATTCTAGTTCTTGTCTTAGTTTCCGAAAACTTTGGAAGTGTGTCGGTGTTAGTAGGTTGTCAAGCTTTTGTTTGCAGTTCTGACGTAATTTATCGTTGAAGTTTTCTCGAGACTATAGTTAATAAGATCACAAGGAATGGTTTGCTATTTGTATATCGTAAGGTCAGATGGATACCACCTTCGACGAAGTATCACAAAAAGCAGTAACCTTGGCCGAACTGATCAGTGGCGCAATGTGTTATTTGCTGGTGAGAAGAAATGTAATATAAACGGTTCGAATGTTTGGAGCTACCAGCGACATGACAAGTAAAAGGCTAGGTGGCTGGTTGAGGATATGGGAAGCCAGTAAACAGTTGTGAGAGTGGAATGCTCACGTTTGGGTGTACCCAACTCAACAAAACTTATTTTTGCTTCAACAATGAGATGGAAATATGATGCTTCGGCAAGACAAATATAGTGTATCTATGGTCTGTATGATGTCAGTATGCAGTGAGCAGTCAACGCCGTGCCGTGACCAGTCCGAACCCCAGATACGATTTAGAATTTCTGCAACACACAAGCCATGTGATCCATTGCGGCACCCAAATTCACCAGTTAAAAAGCAACCAAAAGAGAGGCTCATGGTGACCAAGTGATTACAGCGCCGGACAAAAATCACACTGTCGCGGGTTCGAGCAAAGTTAATAGGACTGCCCTCCACTCAAGTTTGGACAACTTGACAGCACGCAGCTCAGGTACAACTTGGTAAGCCACATATTGTGGTTTAAAAGCCACAAACCTAACATCAAACAGGGATCACCCTACAAAAATTGAATGTTCTGAACGGGAGAATATTTGAAGGTTTGATCCATACCAGATCTGTTACGCCGAAATCAAAAGAGTGGGGACCATATATCTTTGGAAATGTATGCAACTACACTCTATTCGGGATGCCCTCAGAATTTTTGTCCGATGTTATAAGTTGTATTATAAAAACCCCACACTCAGCAACAGTGGTAGTTCTTCGTAGTTCTCATACCAAAACTGGATCGATATACGTAAAATTGCCATGAATGTGTCAAAAAACAAGTAGCATTATGATTAGGTTGACCCAAACAGACTGAGATAATCAAGGCGGACCACAAGCAAGAGACTGCAATCGTCAATTTTGTGTTTAGTTTGATAACCATTGAGACACATGGGCTACATGTTTATTTTGTATAACACCAGTTTTCATATATCAACCACACTTATCCTAAACAATGCATTTTGAAAGCCCCCAAGAAACGTATCACATTGCTCATAAACAGAGTGCAGCCTATAAATCAATCAAGTGATGGCTTCACTTTTTGTTTTCTACCTCCAACACAAGCCAGAATGTGTGATTATTAATATATTGCGGTTGGATGGGTGTTTTATTTACGTCTCAGGAAGATGATACCCAGATAGTCTCGACGCGCACGCGGCGTATTAAGGCATTTCACATACTTCTGAGTTCTAAGCGACAGAAATACATGCGAGTTGCGCACATCAGTTAAAGTCTTTGCGAACTGGTTGTCAATTTCGGGGACATTTGCATTTCATCTTGATAGTTATGTATGACATGGGTTATGAACGCTGTCCTGGGATTTCGATTGTGAGACCTTAAGCATCACACGTAATTGACTTAACCTTCCACGAATCTAAAGGACTTTACCGGAAGACCCATCAAACATCCGGTCTTGATGGAGTAAACACTATACCGCATGTATATGTTCAGCTTTGGGCCGTACCAATTGCCCAGGCTGTTGTTGATCCTGCCAGTATTCCACAAAATGACAGATTAATGAATATGTATGAGTGTAAAACGAAAAAATAGGCAAAAGTAGGAAAACTACCTGGAGAGTAGGCATTCTTACAAAAACAGCACTGACTGAAGTACGCTTTAATGCGCGACAGCGTTTCCAATCAGTAATGTGAACGGTCGCGCAACTTCTAATATGACAGAAGAAACCCCACGACCTTGCACAGCAAAGCGGTCAAGACTGTGACCATACCATCGCCATGGTTATCGCGCGGTTTTTTCACTGAACAACGCACAATGCAGCAGACGGACTATATCAGCCAGTAAGTGTAAACTCTGAGCTTTCACTACGTCACTTTTCGATAGCAAACCTGGAGAGTTACCAAATACGCGCCGAGAGGCTACCATATAGCTAATACAATCAACCGGCTGACTACAGACTAAGTGGGAGAAATAAAGATGGCCGAAGGCAGAGGTTATAAGCACTCTCCGCGCACAGCGCATAATAAGAGTGGACGTAAATATGCATTGCAAACTCCCTATCTAAAGGATGTCACGAATGACGGAAAATTAGAGATGTATTAAATGCCTCCATCATCTTCATAAGAACCTAGAATCAAAAGTACTTATGAGGCGAGCCTGTAGACCAGTGCACTGTTGAGGTCACACCGAGCGCGACCCAATCACCACAAACGGAAGTGCGATTTTTGTAATAGTTGATCAGAAGCTGTTATCCAAGTCCGCAACATTTGTCTTCAAAACTCGTGGCATTCTAGGTAACTCCCTTGAGGACTAACAGAACGCTTGTGAGAAATATACATAATCGATTCCTCTACCAGAGGTTCGTTTAACCAGCGTTGCTGTTGTATGTTTACTTACAGAGCTTCCAGCATCAAGTATAATTTGAAAGCCTCAAATTTCTAACAAAATATTTTCCAAAACGATGTTCAATTAACGTCGTTCTTTTGAAGCTGATAATCGCATCTCCGTTAACGCGCACAATGTGACACAGCATTCGTGTGAACAGTGATATAATGTGAACCGAATGTAGTGAGTACCTAAAATTATGACCTAATAGTCCTTAGAGTATGTTTATTTAAGTTAGAGAACAAACTAGGAAGAGACGCACTGGCCACCTTTAACAACGGAATCAAAGCCTGAAGCTAGAGACCTGAGTGTAAATGCGACGGAATAATTAGGACAGCTGATATGATCAATCGAGACGAATAAAACTCGGAGAAGAGTGCTGGCAAAACGTTAAAAGTAGGTTTCATTTTACAACTGCAAAGAAGTGCATAGATGTCCCTGAATAGTTTATTCCGTCAGCAAAGCACCACCAGGATAACTGATATGGTGAAAAAAGGAGACAATATCAAAATACCTTGTTATCTCGTCCGCATTCTCGTACAAATCGATAAGAATGCGCATAATCGGGAACTGTGTATGAACATAATGCTTCTGTAGGCACGTGACTGTTTCGCTTTTTGCGTAACAGCGTCACCGTCGACAAATAGGGATAGCGAATATAGACGAATGTGGCCTGTCTCGTGAGAACATCAGATCAAAATTTTCAGCTCAGATTCAGAAAGCGTGTCTAACAAAGTCCGATAAGCCTTGTCTACACAGGCTCTTCAATATAACGGAAGCTTTCTGCTAACAATGTAACCGTAAGGACGCTGACTACGTGGGTGCCAACCCAAAAAAAAAACAGCTAAATATGAGAAACTAAATCGAATTAAATAAGTCGTGTTCAGCCGATCATTACGATTACAAATACAATGGCAAACTGAACCAAAGTGGATGTACCTCTGTTTTGGAGCTGACGATGTGGTCACACTTCGTCAATTGGCTGATCAGAAGAACCTGCACAACATGGCTTCCGAAAAGGGTTCGAAGAACTGATGAATAACATGCTGTTACTGCACTTCAGATTAGGTGAACAAAACACGCCACCGGTAGTATGTTAAGATAATCTCGATGCTCTGGGACAGAAAAGGTGTACGTGCCTCTGTGACCATCAGGTTTACATGACTCAGTAGTCATAAAAATGGCATGACTATCACTCGCAACTGGTCTTACTTCTGAAAATGCGCTGATTAAATACCCACTCATCGGTAGTGAACGAAGTAATACATTATTGTTACTAGTAAATCTGACATCTCACCAGCAATCGAACAGGCGGCCTTCGACGAATAACCCCCCCCATGCAACCAATAATCGTTTCGTTCAATTCAACCCAGTTTCACCCAGTTCAGCATATAGAGCGCTAGAGACCAAAACTTGGCTACTGACTGTAGAATTTAGAATGCCGACCGATGAGTCACAACAGCAATTTAGGTAGAAGCGTACAGGTGTGGAGATTGGAAACAGTGAATCAACAATCGCATAGACAGTCACACAGTGCACAGTGAGAATGATTTAGTACATGTGTCAGCTGCTACCTGTTCAAATGGAAAGAGTGAGATGGTCTTTAGGGATCAAACCTCAATACTTCTGACCAAAAGGACATATTGTAGGAACATGCACCATTAATGCTGTTCGTTCAGAATGACTAGATATTTCAAGGTGATAATTCTCTGACCGCCCGACTAAGCCCCTTATAAGGGCGTAATTCGTTACACAACGAAAGCACTATCCTTTTCAAGGTAATCCACACACTGCGTTATTAATAATTGTCTATGTACGGTTTGAGGTAGGCGCAGTCAGGTGCAGCGGTGAGAGATACGGTGGGTTTGTGCAAAAATCGGTCAGCCTAGGAATGAAAGGTATTCAGTAAAGTCTACCTAGGCAATTGACAACCAACGGTAAACAGATGGCAGCAAATAAGTATAGCCAATTGAGAATACACACCATTTTCTTTTTCACGCCAGGTACGAGCAGACTAGCCCAAAGTAACTAACCAAGATCACCACGAGTGTGCACGTACATTTATGTTCTGTGTGGGCTGAAATCAGTAGAACTCTTGGACGTAATGGCTCCGGCACCTACCAACAAATAACGACAACTAAATAAACAGAAAAAGGGCAAGTCACTACTTTAGATCTTTATTATCCGGAATGGTACACAAGTTTGGCTCAGTAGCGCCTGCCGAGATTGTGTCTCGTGATATCGATATTGAGTTTGTTTGTTAGTCCCCCTCCCGTTGTTTTGATCGGGGTCTACAACCGTCATGTGACCATTTTTCAATCACGTCGAGTCACACCCAGTTGTAACACTCCAATTAGATGAGTGTACATATGTGACCGCATGGATTTGGATGTGGAAAGAGGTGTCGGACCGGCGACTATCATTGCACACATGTGCAATGGGAGCACGGAGCATGACTGCACGACAGGTGGGAGGATGAGACAAGGGTTGCAAAGCCACCTAGTCTGCTTCTTGCTCAGGGGTTTACATGGGAAGCTGAATACATCGTGGGCAACGCTTGGCTAGAGTCAGAAATTGTTACACCTTTCTCCGGGTGCGTCGTCCAGAGCATTAGTTCTTATGCAAATCAAAAACATCTAAGTAGATTCTGCTCAGACAGCTCTTTTCCATTTCTGTAGAGCCCCAATGGAGTGAACGTTATGTCACTTCTAAGGTGATTCTGGAGTCTTGCTGGCGTTTCTCGATTCGGATAGACACGTAGGTTAGTCATCAGCGTTATTCAATTAAATCAACAGTCTGTGTTATTCGAGTTGACAGTTGAATGTATACGTCTTTTCACAAAGTAATCTCCACTAACGTTAAACACAAAATCAACCCCCCATGAAATTCCCATGTTCTTTTAGTCATCTCATTTTTTATAGTGACTTTTGGTAGTGATTTATTGTCGTTCCGCGTCAGAATATGTAATTATCGTTTTGTTCTATCGAAAATTACCAGAATGCGAACTTCAAGAAAACAATCATATCCAAGATGTTTGTGCGCTGTGCCGACAAAATAAGGTCACGAGCCGATTCACATCACGTTTCATAAAGTCCAGTGACAGTGAAGTCGACTATCATTCAATGGTGACGGGTTCGAGCATAATCATCATCACAGACAGCAATACATCAGTGGTTCACACTGATGCTTAACTGCCACACAACCATGAAGAAGAAAAATAAACCCTGTACAGGAACAGAGAAGAGAAAATAAGGGGACAGGAGGGGACCTAACTACTAAAGACAGCTGCGTTTATATTCAAACAAACAACATCAAGGTGCCTACATCTTGCTTCAGTTAAACCGAAAGCGGTCACTACCTGTCTTTGCATAATTTCACAACATACTACATTATAGCGAAAACAAAATGACGTAAGAGAAAGAAACGCAACACAGCTGCCTACAAGTGCATCTGATTCGAAAACTACACGGACCCACTAAGGCAAGTTTGCAAGAAAATTTTCTAGATAGCACCCAATTGCAACCAAAAGAAAAACTAAGTTCAAGCCGAGTGTGTTTTGCGCAATGTTTGCGCATTGTGTTTCAAACGAGCTCACCCTTGCGTAGGCAGATGTGCGTGAACTCTCGATGGTCGACAGTGCATGAAGGAGAACGCCGAACGCGATTCGTAACAGAAGTGGGAATAGGATATGTGCGTAGCCAGCGATCAAACAGACCGACGTTTAGAAAAGTAAACCAACAAAGTATTGATAATCATCCCCCAGGTCATTCGTTTGATCACGTTAACCCATGAAAAATTATACAGAGCAAGACAGGAACTTGGGCTTGATGAATCAAAAACATCCATACCTAAATCACTGCCTTTCTCTATAACGTAAAAACACTAATCAAACGTGTCGTTGTATAACAGGCAATCTCGTTCGTGAGTAGTATACTAGTCACAAGCAACATTCAGGACCTAAAGAGCGAGCCTCAACGCCAGGAAGACGACGGACCAGAAGTGACTATCGGAATAGTGTGTACATACTATGGGAGAAGTGCCACCAGGGCAAATGACAACGTACTGCTAACCAATGTGTGTGAACGCACGTCAGCCGTGCAAGTGAGTGTACATGTTCGTGGTTCCATGTTTTAACATAACCTGTACGGGAGTTCGTATAATAAACAACTTTGCAGACCAAGCATCTTTTGTGGTCACACCAGTGTAACCAACCGCCAGCTCTGTGTGCGAATACCAGGAAACGATAGCAGCAGCTAAAAGGCTGCATGGATTGCAACGGATTGAGCCAAAAGGACAGCGGCTGCGTTACCTCTCAGAAATACTTTGTGAGTTTCACTCACAAGTGATCGTTAATTAACGGTGGGATGTGACAATTCGATCATGTCCAATATGAAATCAGTAGCATAGTGGTAAACACGAGCGATTCACGGGAAAATGGACCAAGGTTCAAATCGTGGTAGCAAAAAGGATATACACTAATAATGAACTCACGCCAGACCGAAACTCGGGTCAACTGCTTCTGCTGTAAAAGTGCCGACCGAAATGTCTATTTGGATGAGAAAGCTGCGATCAAGTATGTGATGCTCAAATTATAAGCCGCATCCGTGCGAACAACCGAGGATCTGTCAAGTCAAGATATAATCTATAAAAGTACTTTTACTTTATGCCCTCCTACAGACTAAGTCATCACTTGGGTGTATTGGATAAAAACGTCAGGATGTAGATGGTACAAACTCATAGTGTGATGAACTGTCCAACCCGTGTTGTGATGGGACCTCAGACATTCCAATCGCCCCCATTCAAGTGAAACTTAACAGTGTTTCTGATGCTCGAATGGACTAAACTGTAACCGGCATCATGACGAACACCAGTGAGATTCAAATTCAGGGTATCACCGCTACTTGACGAATGGGAACAAAGATGAAGTGGTCAGTAAGGAACTGTTCAGACAGAATAGAGACATCAGATTAGACAAATCTGTAGCCACTGAAAGGCTTTCAAACAATAAGATGAGAAGAGATTGACAAACAAATGCCACAGAAGTGACACTCCTCAACTCTAATCACAAATACGTCGATCTTAAACGTCGTCTATGAGGCCACATACCAGAGTGGTTTGTGAGCAAGAAAATGTACATCTAGGGTACAAACTGGGGTAACATGGAAATATCGAAGCTGGTTCACAAATCCGTACTTAAACACCTTAAAAATTAACAGTCAGCCCTGTAAATGAAGCCAGGTACTTCTGATACTCAAATTTTTCATCCAAGTTTTGTTGCAATACGCTCTGTTTCTTTCAACACAAGAAAAGAAGACCACAATAGCTGGACGTACTTCAGTAACATGGGAAAACTACAAACAAACTTTAGCTATTCTTAATAAGCTATTGGTGATATTTGGTCTTATTCTGCATCCAACTTTGCATCAGAATAATGAACACACTTTTGGAAAGTGGTAGATTAAGTCTTACCAGTTGCACTACTTGCTTGGTTTGTGATATCATGCACAAGCTTGGCAAATAATTCAATCTCACGAAACAGTGAGAAATTGATCAAATAAACTATTACAGCTTTTTGCTCGTGTTTTCCAATGATTTTCGACTAAAAAGATTGGTCGAGTAGCGCATGACCTTGAAACAGTTAAATATTCCCAGCGGTTGACAAATCCTCAAGTTAGTGAACAGTAAAATAAATGAGAAATTCAAATACTCTACTAACACGGGAAAATGGGGATGGACAAAGCTGCACGGGTAAAAGATATTCAATTTCGCAAGCTGGAGAAAAGTAACGATATGTGCAGAATCACCGTTTGATGAATACAAAATTGGAAACTGGTCCAAACTTGCGAGAGCAGAAGGAGGAGCAGAGCCTCGATGTAGAATTGTGAAGACGAACTATGATAAATATTTCGAAGACAACCGATAGTGCTATTTATTTATGTTCTATTTTGTGTATTTTATAAAAACGGAGAAAACAGTACATTCAACATAGCATAAAATAAACATAACTTTAAGGATAAGTTCGCTTCAGTCCTGGAGGTCGATTTACCTCAGGCGTGAAATAATCAATCAAGAGTGACTTGGGGCGACTGTCAGTATAAAGACCCACAGTGAGTTGTGTTAGATACTTAGAAAACAGGCAAAACTAGTGGTTAGCAAACAAAGTCGTTCATTACAAACCAGATGGTTCGCCATGCAGACTAATAATCTTTAAAATGGTTCAAAATCAATAGTACTTTTCGGACAACTGCTCAAATCACTAAAAAGCTGTCACAAAATTGGACGAGATGTGTCGTTAGGTAGAACTGGTAAACCATCTTGGTTGATCACCACAACCCCACTGTGCCATTTTCTGCATGAAGCATTTAAATGGTATTGAGATACCTACGTTATTTCCAACATTACCAACAAGCTTGTGACAAACGAGGATTGCCGAAAATGGTTGTCACGAACGGAAAGTAAAACGTGAGAAAGTGATTGATGGAACATGCATCCTACTGTTGACAATTCAGAACAACCTCACTTGGATACGATGTTGCATGATGTTGGACGCTAAGTTTAGATGGATACACTAGACTTGTTTACAGGCCAAAAACGTACACCCTTTTGATGGATACATGAACTATTGATTCACATGTGATATGGACTGTTTTGGCTATCCGGAACAAGACATGAGGACCTAAGATAAGTAAAATTCTAACTAACAAGCACAACTTTAGGAGCTAAAGCTAAACGTACACAAAGCGAGTGCTGTCAGAACGCGATGGGAGAATAAATTACATGTTGAAAATGTGTAAACCACAGAGCAGGTGAACCATAAACAACACAAAGGATCGAACAAACTGACAGAAGTTAGTTCGGCTGGCAAGCAGAGATTAGCAACAAATGAGAAGAGCCGAATCGAGTAGTAATGCATAGTGTATAGTTCCCTCATGAGTTTGATTTACGGTTACAAAACCAGACTGCCAAAATAGCGGACTGTGGGTCCACTACGGGCAGCAATAAATTGACGTAGTCGACTGAGGAAACACGAAAGAGAGCGTTTAGTATATCCAACCTTACAGGTCACCAGGGAGGTCCGGCTAACTCATTTATTGCGTTAATCCGTAACATCCACCTGACTTCTCTAGCACACATTGAGGTCATGCTGATTAGACAATGTTGACAGACCTTGTGCGCGCGAGAGTAATCTAAGTAAGTCGTTATTTGCTTATTTTAAAGTTGACTAAGTCGGTTGGATCTAAAGAGCTTGTTTGCAGCGTACGACTGATGGAATAAAACGAAGTGTTTTTAAATTGCAATCCTCTTACCATACTGGTAGGATGAATGAAAAGGAGCCAGTGCTTTGTGTGATAATCCAGATTAAGTAAACGAAATTCTGTTACAGGCCACCATTTTAAATACCCATTTCAAAACTATGTTCATAGCATTGCCCAGTGGTTAAGCAGGAAGTGCAATGAAACCTGCAGTGTAATTGTGTAAGGGTCCACTTCAAAATCTGCCCTATGTCTGACGTATATCTGTACACACTGGACAACAGTGCATCGTCATTCGTCTTGGTGACACGTCCCCCATAGTGCATACACATGGTTCCAACAATCGCTTCAGGTCCCTCGTCGTCCTGGGATTGAGACCTGCCCCTTAGTTTTCGGATACATACTCATAAACGGAAGTGCATGTTATACAACACTAAAGCACGTTTCTATAGGAAGAATAGTTGCATTGGGATCAGACCACACACACACCAGAGCAGCGTGTAGGACGCTGGTCCGGCTTTTCAGGGATCATCCCAAGAGAGGGTAAAACGCAAAGCACTCGAATACCGTGACGAATTTCAAAGACAACGGAGTTGTGCCGCAAGAGTCATCCTTTGAGATATGGTTAGCTATACAGTGTCAAGTATTTCGGCGGAGCGCAGTCATGTAACCATGAGACGGATAGGCACTGCAAATGAGATGGACGGAACAGCACAAACCTATAGGGTAAAATTTCTATATCACAATTGTTGACCCCAGTAGCAAGGCAGCATATTGTTTTGAACATGAACTTGGAGTGGAATATGCGATTTTACCTGTCTGGTTGTTCCTATATAACTACGCCTCAGTGTAGTATGAGCTCAGTAGGAAGCAGCAAAATGATCTTGCGAGATATAGCACGTACCACAACATGTCAAACTACTGTTTTAAAAGTAGGAGAAATGTCTCAATAGACAACAGGTTTGCAGGTCGACATATATTTCTATATCCTACAGCTTTCAATCCAAGCGCTGTTCTCACTGATCGGCAAGCTAACAAAACAGAACGCGAAGACTATAGACAACAAAATGAGCAAATAAAGTGTTCAAGAAAACGGAAATCTCTTTTGAGCACAACGCTCAAGGGTCAAGTCCTGACAGTAGAGATTAAGCTTCTTTGGGTGTGCAAAAAAATCGGAAAAATTGACCATACTCATCCCCATGACATACGAGACAAGAGTTCAATAATAAAACTTACAGCCGAACAAGGAGAAGAAGAACGAATGTTTGTAGCGTTTAGCGCTCGTACGTCTGTCGTCTGATTCTTGGACACTGCGTTGGTCACGCGTAAACCTGGATAAACAAAGGGGGAGAGTGGCAAAAACAAATAGACCTAGTAGGTTGCTGAATAGCGGTATAGCGAGACAAAACCGGTGGGCTGAAGATTTCGATCCCACAATCAGAATGAACCGTAGAGACAGTTAACAGTACTGGGTAGATATGACCAGGTTTTTCGCTTTCGTAATAAAAAAGTATTGAATTACTGCTAGGTAATTTGACAGAATTGTTTATATGGAAGACCGAAATCATTCGGTGGATTCCGTATGACACAGCGGAGTAACAGCGTAAATGAGTTCAATAGTGGGGCTTCGTAGCTCAGCCGATGGGGCGTTTGCTGAGTTTGGACAGGCTATTTGTGTCACTGATTCAAGCCAGATGACCGGGAAGACGAGTAGCGCAATGGTTTAAACTGTAATTGATAGTGAGTGAACAGAGAGGATTATGGGTATGCCAAGTCTTGCCGGCCAAGCGATACTAAGTGATCCTGTTTAATTTATTCATTCAATCCCAGAGCAATCTTGTTCAATCTTAACGCAATGTAGGACATTCACATCTATTCAGTGGAATTAATGAATTGTGTGTGGTTTTCTATCCACAATACGTTCTTTCGCCAGCCAACCTTAGGCAAGAAATCCAATTCTGAACTACTATCCCATAAAAACTTCTGCAGCGTTTTAGTGATCTGTTCCTTACTCATCTTATCGTGAACAACTGCGTTCTGAACTGTCACCATCCGCTTAGGCTCACTAGTAAGCAAACAAAGCACTTAAAAGGTCAAGCGACAGGAAATACTGCAGATCACATGCGGCTTGGATAGCGTCTGGATTAAATCACCAGGGCCGGGAACCTTGACTGTCTTGAAGAAGGTTACATCACATGGAAAACCCTAAATAAAAAACTAACTAAAGTAAAAGACTAAATCACGTGAGAAAAACATGAACGGACAAAGGCGTTTGGGGGAAAAAACTACCACGTGAGTCTGTCCTTCCTTTGATTCACGGGAAATGCATAAACAGTTAATCCAAACCAAGTACAGTTCGGACTTTGCAAGAGTGTGAGATAAAAAACTAAGTTCATTCGAGTCCGCGGTGTAAATGGTGTGTGCGAGAGAGAGAGAGACAGCTCTGTGCACAAAGTGCTAAAATGATCAATACATTGTTTGACTACAGCATGTTCACACACCGATTCGACACAACTCGCTACCACGTGTGTAACCCAAAATCATGACTACTGAGTGAAAAATGACGAAAACTTGTTTTATATACAGTGCCTCTTCTACTGGTGAACTTTCACGGTTGTTGCCACTCAAGGTAAAACACAGTGGCACGCACTTTCTATTTTATTTAGCGACGTAGCTAACGGCAGGTACATACGTTACCTTCAGTTTCTACCTTACGCGACTGACTCAGAATGTTCGAATTTACTTACCAGGGCGAACAGAACCGAAGCCAGTGAAGCACTGGTACGAACCAGTGAGCAAAGCAAACATACGCGTGTGTTGTTTGGATGATCCAAGCAGGAAAATCGGGACAGTACACAAATGTCACACAGCGGAGAGAACACGAACAACTGTGGGAAAATAAAGACCTCCTAAATGATGCACATAGGTGCTCTACGGTAAGCCTGATCGGATGATATTGTGGCTCGAGTCGTTCAAATAGTGACAAGGACACCTATAGAAGAAAAATTCTATGAAAATAAAAGGGAACTAAAAGGTCTGGAAGGAAAGCACGCTGTTGACAGTGACAAACCGCTGCGTCGGATAATGTTTTGACCAACAAGTTACGCAAGTGCAAAATTCCCCAACTGGTAACAGGCAACTATAAAATCTACTTAATAAGGTTCTCACAGTAACACTGATCCACGACGATGTCCACACACCTGGATGTCTTCCGCAATCGTTGACACTATTAGCGTACGGACAATATGACTCAACAGTTCAAGTTCACATCATCTGACCAGATATTTGCGTGACCGAGAAGTTTCAAGACACGTTGTCCCGACGTTTATCCCAATATGACGTAAGATCATCACTGATCAAAATAACGCTCAACAAGTCAATGATTTTTGTGGTTTGAACTTGGAGAGAAGTCCTAGTCAAGAGGTCATCGATTGGAGTTAACAGACAGTAACTGTGTCACCTTTCGAGGCGACTAGTAAATAAGAGCATCACTCACAAGCGAAAGTGGTTCAGCGTTCGCATATGAAAATTCGGTCGTGCCTAATGTGAGGTCAATGGCTCAGTGGTCAACACGGTTGCCTCATGAAAGCGTGGCCGGAGTTCTACTCCCGGCCGTGGTAACGATGTGCATTGCTGACGAGGCCTAATGAGAGCGAAACTCGAGTCTAGCGCTTCTGCAGTTCGAAAGGGGCCGACTGTAAAGTCTATGGGAATGCGACAGCTGCGATCAATTGTGGTTAATGTTCAATCTATATGAGGATCATGATGATCAAGAACAATGTGTTTGCTCACACCTCCGTCCCGACGAGATGAAGTTTCTTAACTCTAGTGCAGGATGAACTGTGCAATCATTACACATTATAACACCCAGCGACTACAAATATCTTTCCGATGACACATGTTGTGGTCTATTGAAGGCAAAGCGTGTCTTTTCTTCAAACGAACCCAAACTCTTTTAATCAGTTATAATTTATACAGCACACTCCCACAGCTCCAACAAACCGAGAGACAGTACCACTTGGTAAGATCAAACGTGAATTACGAGTGTGGAACACCCAGCAAGAACTGAAGGTCTTGAACATCCAGAGCAATTGATCGGACCCTCCTGTCCCGTTCTTAGAAAGGGATTATAACTACTTCAGTGTTTAGTACGTGGGTTCGAGTGTCAAAGCCCGAGACATCCGGACCCAGTCAGTTTGTCTTTTTCGATACTCAGCGAATGTCTGGTGACTTGCAAGGTACTAATTGAAAGTAGAGTACAGAAAGTACCAAAAAAATAGTTGTTCTGACCGTATGTTAATTAACTTAGAATCCAATAACGCTTTAAAACGACTGCTAGAAGCGCAGCTGACAACCTCAGAAGGAAGGTCGTTCAAATAATTGACCATTCTCTAAAAGAAGAACAGTTGTTTGAGGAACAGGATTGTGCAGCTTCTTAAAGTAAGGTTGTCGCCTAATATCAGCCACAAGACAAGGAATTGCTCTACAAGTCATATGCTGAAGTATAAGTGTGTAAAAACTAAGTCGCAGTAGTGTCAGAAACTTAAGTTCAGATTGAACAACAACCACAAGTTGAGGTCTAATCAGGATATACTTGAGGCTCACAACCATTTTGGTGATCACACGCTGAACACTTTCAACAAAGGGTATGTCGTTTTTAATCTAACGCACACAACCCGGTTAGCATACCCAAACAGCGATTTTACGCAAACTACTAAAGTGTTTGAAAGGTATTTTCATCCATGCAGATAAAAATGTCCGCTTTTTATCCCGAGTTGTTTACCTATTTCTTTACAACTACTTCATGGAGACAGACAATCGGCGCGCCTAACCACCTCCTTGTGGTGCCGACTGGGCGGTCTTGGTGCAAACCTTGACTGGCTAAGAGTTCAGCAGCTCCAGATAGGGCCAGCACCTCCGTGCAAGCAACTACCAGTGCACAGGATAGGCGAACAGAGTACACCTGTTCAGAATGGGGCCAGATTTGCACATCGAACGCTGGCTTGTCGGCGCATACTCGTATGCATCGATGCAGGAATGATCCAGAGCAAGAAATGGACACCCAGCCTGCCACAATATTTGACTGTGCCAACTGTGACCGCAGCTTTCCTAATAAATTGGTCTCAGTCAGCACAGGAGGCATGCACATCCTGTCGAACACAATCATGAGAAGCTCATGTCCATGAAAACCGCCGGATTCAATTGGTATAAGCAAGAATCAGCTTCTCTTAACAGATGTAGTGAGGCACCGGCTCCGTCGTGCCCTACTCGACGCGAACTTTATCATCGGCCCCTGTCGCATTTCCCAGGTCGTACTTTGAAGGGCATTTGGATTCGTCCGTATGCGCTGAATTGGTAGGGGAATACTAGCCACGCTGCCGATCCAACCATCTTCTCACAGACTAACACGACATCGGATATTGGGTCCCAAGCTGCTGATCACTCCGAGTGGTTCACGTGTTTGATCAAGACAACGATTACCCAACTGGAGTCCAACAGCGAGGCATTCCTACACAGTGATGAACTACTAGCTATTACCCGCGGTCTTCAGGCAGGCATTTTCACAATAGTACAAGCTAAATCGCTGCTGAACGTGCACGCTTCACTAGCTTTTCCGTACATCTGGCGACTTGTTACTCGACGACGTGGTCGTGTTAACGTGGGAACCCACGTGAACACGAAGCAGATACGGAGGGCTAACTATGCAGCGATCCAAACGCTGTACTATCAGCGTAAAAAAGACGCTGCATTTGCAGTTTTTTTTTGGCAACTGGAGAACTGTCTATAAGATGAACCGCGGCCTGCCAGATAATTCCAACGAATACTGATCCGAGGTGCTATCGGCTCACCGAGCGACCGTCTCGAACGATCCTGCCTCCGGACTGGTCTCTGGTCGACCCGATCACTGGAGAAGAAGTAACACGCACCTTGAAGCACATGGGAAACACCGGTGCAGGTTTGGACAAATTGTTGCCCAAACATTTGAAGCGTATGAAAGTTGATGCCTTGGCCGGATAATTCAACCTGTTCCTGCTAACCCAAGGTTGTCCAATCCATTTATGCCGCTCTCGCATCACGCTTGTACCCAAAGTAAACAACCCTTCATCTTCCACTGACCTATCGCCGTATTTTCAACGTTGATATGTTGTTTTCACAAGACATTGGCCGACCGTTGGAATACGCGATTGCAACTGGCCGCTCTCCAGTTTGTATTCCTACACCGCGACGGTTGCCTTAAGGCGACATCCCTGCTTCATGCGCTGCTTCGGAACTCATGTACCACGTCTTCAATTCTATGTGCGGCTTTTATCGACGTGTCCAAAGCGTCTGATTCTATCTCACAAGATTCGATTATCAGATCGGTCCGAGCCTTCGGTGCTCCTCCACCTCTAACACATTACATTGCCGTCCCCTACAGGAATGCTTCCGTCAGACACTATGCCTCCATCCACCGAGCCCAGCGTGGTGTCCGTCAGTGTTATCCACTGTCCACGCTTCTATTCCACTGTCC
>LUCH01001270.1:89306-103813 GCA_013368495.1 Paragonimus heterotremus | reverse complement strand
AGATGGCATAAAACGTCCTTAACCGTTTAATGGAATTACGTTCGTGGAAGTTCTGGAGGAACGGCAATCTACTGACTTCGTCTTTACGTCTGACAACGTAACGGTACAAAAAAAAACATGAACCATATGAACGACCTATAAATAAACAACCACGGAATGGCAGTGCCGTCTATAACCATAGTGAAGAACTCTTAATTAATCTTGATCGGGTAAGTGTATCCGTTAAATACGCTAAATTTCCTTGGGATGTAAACACGGCTTCTGAAATCGCAAATATCGTTAAAGATGATCCATAGGATTGTACAACAGAGAGCAACGGTGAATACTTATTGCAATCAGTCGTTAACGTCTTAATGACTATGATACGCAGTCCATGGCAGCTCAGGCAGACAAGCAACTTTCATGATAATCTTTTCTCAGATTAACGGCCTTCTTGATTTTGATAAGTAAGCTGAACTGGAATATGTTGGCCAATAGTGTCAACTCAACTGGCTTTCAAAAGTCCACTGATATCTGCTAAAGGGCGTCACAGTGAATGATGCCTCTCGTCATCCGAAGTAAAATACTACACAGGCTGAAATTTATTAGAAAACGATGAGAAACGGTGACATAAAACTGAGTAGTGATGTGAGTTAGAAAATTAACTACGGAAAAACGTGTAATACATATTTGTGGGTTCTCGACAACGCGACCTTGACAGTACAGACCGACAAGGTTTACATTGAGAACACGTGCAGCGTTCAACAAAAGTAAACGAGTTATGCGATTTTCTGAAATGACACACTAAAATTCGATAGCATTCCTCGCTTCCAAAAAAGATGTTTTAAGACAAAGTGGACATCCTGCGCATCAATGGCACTCTCGAAGCAACAGAAATGGTTTTTCTAGCCGCATGTGAGATATGGGACGCTGATTATACACGCTACATTTTTCGAACTAAGGAAAAACAGCTGATGCCCAGATGCGATCAATGAAGAAACGCAGTTTGACTGTTCGCGTCACAGCTATTAAACCGGAAGGCTGATCGGTGGAGTGTATAGATCACGTGCTTAGCCAAATTACACCGGAGGTAGTCCAACGGTTGCTAAGCCCACGTGACCGTTTAAGTGGAATAGAAACTGTCTGTCCGTTGTGTACATGCCCAATTCAGCAGAATGTCCAACCATGCAAGTTTGAATGTGACATGTTCAAATTGATGTGTGCGTGCCCCTTAGGCAAATAAACCTTAATTAAACCTGAATCCTTTTCTACGTCAATAGCAGAGACATTGTTAAGTGGTGAGTGCAAAAAAAATGACCTACAACCCAATTTAGACTGTACAAGCTGAGGTATGGGAAACAGACCTACTGGTCTGGTCCCAAGAGTATTCGAGTTGTGTGGTTTGTCAACCAGATAGACCGATGAAACAAGCGTTAACGAAACATGCTGCTACATGTTTAAAGACCAGGACACAATTGTCTGCTATTCTCCTGATTGCGTGTGTTATGACATGCCGACATAAAGTAGTTTAACTCCCATCGGATAATGCTTGGACAATACAGTAATAATTATCGGCGAACTAGAATCTACATGCTTCGAACACCAGTCAACAATTTCCTCAAAAGAACGACTCAAAGTTCTGAACAAAGCGACCCCCTCAATATGCAGGTCATTTCAGGCCTAAATTGTGAATCCGCCTACGGACAGAACTACAAAACAGGCAGTTTACGGTGTATTGATAACTGTCGTTTTTAGGGTTCAATGTTGACAGAGAACTGCAGCGATTCACATACAGAACACAGTTAGCAGATGACAAATCGACTTGTGACGACAGATGCGGGTGGTTTACCTGAAGGTAACCAGCACTGTAAACGACCCCATTACTGTGAGTATGGAATATCATCATTGTATAGAAAATTAGAATGATGAATGAAGTCATAAATGAGTTAAAGATTACATGACTGGTTAAGTTAGCAGAGGTTTGTAAACCATTTCAACTGATCAGGCAAATGGTTCAATCTCATTGATCCCTATACAATCATGCACCTTCGTTATGATTCGATGTTGGCGCTGTTGGCATCGCTGTTGGCGACGGTTGATTGTATTTGGATGCATCATTAACTAAGAGTGACATAAGTGTGTTGTAAACCCTCTTAAAGGGTACGCTGGTTCGTCCTTGCTATCGTAGTGCACTTGACAGAATTCGGATTCTACCCCCGGTAATAACTGACACGAAAATCTCGGTCCCGAAAAGTACTGCGACTGTCCCCGTATTCGCTCTCAAGGTAAGCCAAAAGACGCGTTCAAAAGAAAAAAGCTTTGTTCCGCTGCAAAACGGGGTGCGGCTAGGGTGACAAGTACAAGGTATTTGTAGGACGCGTAATGACCACACATTCCCAAGACATCAAGAGAACAATTGACGGAAGAAAAGAGTTAGGATCGCAAATGAGCATAGCAGTATAAAAAGTCTCAACCGATCTGAACAGTTCCGCTAAATAAGACTGAATCAATCGTTTTTTTCCTTCTCACGACGGAGGCGCCTTGGGACGGTAACAGGGTGGGCGCCCTAACAAAGTGAACGTGGTTAGCGTGATTCCGAGACCACAGAAAGTCCCTCTGTGGTTAGTCAAGAGTGGCACCTCGGGTTGTCTGTTCACATTGGTTGCAGTTGGACAGACGGGCTCGACACTGAAATGCTTATGCTTCAGAATGATCGGTCTTCACAACCAGTTCCGTCAGCAAGTGAATTAATTGACTGAAATTAGTAGGCTAGAGTGTAGAACCTAATGCCTTTGTGCTATGAAGCAAAGTTCTCATACATTCGGTCATTAATCCAGAGAACACTGTTTAGGACAATGGCGAATGACAGCATTGTCACTTCAACAGTGACCTAAACAGATGGGCGTACATCAGCTGGCCACTCCACTCAGTAATCTGTGCGTGGAGTATGTAGATTTGGATTTCTGACCCACCAAACGAGCTCAAAAAACAGGAAACCTGTCATGAAATGTAGATAACCTCAAACCACCATCGATCGATTTAGGACATAAAAATAGTGAGAAGAGTTAATGTGGTGATGCACAGCACATTCAGGCAGTGAAGCTAACCATTTCATGACTCTCAACCCGAGAATTGACAAAGCTGAATCTGAGTTCTAGCTTCACTGGTTGGTTCCGGCTAGATGGCACAGTTAGGCGAGATAAAACTGGTGTGGAGGTAATAATTAAATAAACCAAACTTCAACATACTTTTACGCAGTGGTCTGAAATTTCACAAATTCCAAGACTTTGTACTGCAACCGACATGGCAGATACTTGCTTTGCATCTAGTTTGCCCGAAGTTTAGAGGGCAGACAGGAGTATAGACAAATCTGACACATTAAAACGGCTGCCAACGTTGTTGTCAATGTTAGATTTCATGATAACAGTTCGAAGCCGTTTCCAAGGGCTGATGCCATCCTCCTTCTCGGTAATGGGGAAATGCTCTTTACTACAAATCAAGTTATAAAATTAGTCTTCTATTAACGTTCTACTTGTCTGAGGGTTGGCGCTGGCTCAATTCTTCCCCGGTCTCCTTTAACGACAATACTTCAGTAGAATAGTTAAATTCTTTACATTCTTTGCGACCAGATATACTGACAGATACGGAGTAAGCGCCACTGGGCAAGTGCGTTGCCTACTGATTGAAGTATTACTCCGTCAATCAAACAGATGACATGAATAAATTGGTTAGCTGGCCCCACATATTACAGTTACAGTTAAAGAATAACGCGTTGTACCATGACTGAACTGAAGTGTTCAGCATATGTTAATTAGTTAATGCATGAAGTATAGAAAGTGTTGATGTTTCACCGAAGAACACTCACGGTTTGACGCGTCAACCGTTGAGTACCTTCAGAACATGTGACGATAGCGAGCCGCATTCTTCACGCGATTTACGAGTGGCAAAGAGACATGGCGAAACAGTTTCACTGTAAATGTCAGACAAGTGACCTATCATACAGCACTCTCGTTAGTTGCGTTCGTGAATTACACAGGACGTTTCACTAGTTTTTATGCTCTGAAAGTGACGCTATCACCGATGCCCGGTTCGGTAGTTATTATTGAACTGTAAATCGTTCAGTTAAGGGGTGGCACTTATGTGGAATTCTCGCCCCACGTAAGTTCACAATGCTCACACCTCATGAGTGGTTTTGACCTCGGTTAGACACATTGGATAGAGATAGTCTGTACGAATCAGTAGTCCTTCATATTACGGGCAGAAGTACCTATCCGGGAGTCATACACATATCAATTGTGATGGAACGATGTAATTGGTGCGTGGTACAGGAAGTATTTCGTGTCCTTGTGGTCGCAGTCAGTGTAACCTACTAATCTGAGATGGACTGTGTCCGTCCACACCAACAGTGTGAACAAGTTGCGCGTGAATTGTTATATAAGCGACGCGTCACGAATGGTTTTTATAAGATTGGTAGTTAAGTGGATAGAAGTTGTAGTGAAGGGCTGAGAGTTCGAATCCTTTTGCAGACAACCTCTACCTAGATGAGCCCACACAAGAAGGAAAATGGTTGTTAAGTGTCAACTTGCAGGAGATCATCATAAAATACAATCAAACTCCGGTAAGAGTGCCTTTTCTACAATAACACCAACTTGCCATAAGTAGCCCACTCGAAGTACACAAATCAGAACACATGCAAATCGACACCAAAGTACCACTAACCAGACATTATGAAAAACAGGGACGCGCCGAACAGGAAGACTTTGTACCGGAAGGCCTACAGAAAAAATGGGTCACCCACACACTGTTTTGCGCACAATGCAACACCATGAATGAAACACGAAATGTTGAAAAATTGACACTAACAGTGCAAATGAGATTCACACATAAAATTACATCTACAATTATCGAACTAGACAAGTGACCAAAATTTAATCATGGAAACAACAAACACAAATAAAAAACCCACAAGAATCACGATTACGTTCAGATAAAAAAAAGGGAATCATATAGAATAAACATCACCTACAGCTGTCGCAATCCCATAGACTTTTCAGTCGGCCCCTTGCGAATAGGAGCACTAGACTCGCGTTTCGCTCTCATTAGAGCGGTCAGTAGTTTATATCCTTGCCACTGTCGAGACTAGAACTTCGACCACGTTTTCATGAAGCAACCGTGTTGATCACTGCGCCATTGACCTCACATCGGGCACCACCGAATTATCATATGTGGACGCTTAACCACTTTCACTTGTGAGTAACGCTGTCACTAACCGACCGTCTCGAGAAGAGACAGTAACTGTCCTGTTACTCCAATCAATGACCCCTCGAATAGGACTTCTCTCCAAGTCGGTAAGGGTATACATTACTGACAAGCTCTAACGAGAGCACAACCGGAGTCCAGTGCTTCTTTTTGAAAGAGGCCGACTGGAATGTCTATGGGAATGCGACACCTGCGATCAATTGTGGGTGATGTTCAAGCTATATGAAAATCAAAATCCCCTACTACTCAACAGAAAAAAGGGAATCGATTGAATACCGCGCCGTGAAAAACAATGCATCTGTTTTGTTGACATTGCACCCCAAACACAGGAGCACTGCCAACCAATGTGAACGAAAACATGTACTGAACAGTATAAAAAAGTAAAAGCAATGGGAAGAGACTCCAACTGTTACGGAAAAAATAAGTTCACCACCTCAAATCTTGGAGATCTACTAAAAATGCAAACCCATGGTTTATCACATCATGCTTTAGCTGATTGGCATACAAAACAAGGTGGTCACTCGAAGATTTGAAAAAAAAAGAGTAAACAACACATCGTGTTCGTCTTCCAGGATAGGTCCTTGTAACATGTGCAGCCTCAGACTTTCGGTGTTACAGTGGTTTCGATTAGACAAGCCCAGTGGCGTGAAAGTTGTCCAAGTTTGAATGAGTTGGCTGTGAATTAAACGCAACTGATGACTGGAATCAGTGAACCATGTGGAGACTGCCCAGTGGATGTGGTTGCACTTCCATTTGCAAGTACCATGACTGTGCACAATTTGATGTCGAACGTTTGAATCCAGATGAACAGGTTTCGTGGATTAAGTTCTGTCCCCTATTTCCAACCTTAGGCTGGGATGTTTTCTTTCATTTTAAAGTTGTAGAGCCAGGAAGCGACAGTATGGACCACTACTTATAACACAACTCAAAGGGCTTAGCTATCACATTCACAATAGGGTGGTGATAATTTGGCACTTTCGGATCGTCTAAATTATAGAATAACGCCATGATAAAGAATGTAAGTAAACCTAGAAATTCATCCTAAGAGTGTGGGTCAGTACATTTCGGCTTTTGAAGCCCGATCAGCTCTCTCTCTCTCACACACACACACACGTAAATAAGCACAATCTTACATGATAAATAAATTAACGTAGGACGTTTCAGAGTGAATTAACCAACGTTTCACACTGAGCATCTCGGAACATCACAAAAACTCCTGTATAAATGTGTGCAGCAGAACAGCATGTATTCCTTTCGCATGATAAACACTGCAACGCATTGCGTTAAAAAAACACCCAAGCATACTGGCTGAAACGTGTTTCGACGAGATGTCTTATCTTAGATTTAGACGGCAGCATAAGTTAGGCTTCCAGCTGTTCACCAAAAAGCGCTCATTGTAATGTGAAACACAAAATAACAGATGGAGATAATACTGTCAAGCGGTTGTGACAATCGGATTCGAACTCTTAACCCTCTGACACATATCGTCAGCGATAGAGGTCAACACCAATAATGCTTAAAACCCTCCAGACGATTGCAAAGTACACTTATCCCCAAATAAACAATGAATCATTAACGTAATAAACACTTCGGAAGTAGGAATTTTAAAGCTGTCCATCAAGTAATTAAATAACTAATTAAATTAAATTAAATTGAAAAAAATAAATTAATAATACATTAATTAAAAATAAAATAAATTAAATAAATAAATAAAAGACAAAATAAATAAAAAATAAAATAAAATAAAAAATAAAAAAATAATTAATTGAGTAAATTAAAGATTCGGTTAGTCACACACCAACTGACAAGAACGTGATCCGGTGCAAGAATACTCCACAGGTGAAGTGAATAAATTTAGGCTGATAGTACTAAAACAATAGTGTCTGCTGTAATCCGGTCTACAATCAACGAATCAAAATAGACATTGCAACCACAAAACATATTGCTACCGGGTGGAGTGCTCATGACACATAATTTGTGGCTAGACACATTAGAACAAACGGCCGCTAATCCGACTCCGTATCGTGAATGCTGCTGTTTGTAAAGTAGGCTGAGTGATCGGAGTTTCAATAAAGCTGTTCAATCCTCACGTGTAAATGGGTTACTGGTTCGCAGGATGCAGGCAAATTGATGTCAAGTGTTTCGGTTTAGGCGAAAGTTTATAGGTCACTTACAAGATTGACCATTTTTTATTCATATGGTTGCATAGTAGTTTAAAACCGGTATCGACAACGATGATGACCAAGTGAACCACAAGGTCCAACAATTAAAAATGCCACTGACTGAGTCCATGCTATTTCTGTGAGTGAGTATCTTATCAGCGAGGAAGCTTATGACTCACTACAAAACTGAAACCTGGCATCAAATCCCTTTCCATACCATTTGCTTGACTTGAAGCGCCGGCCATCTGGCGGCTACTACCAGTCTAGCTCACCTCGTGAGAACCGATGGATTGACATAAGTAAGATATGTCAGAACTGCCCTTGTGGTTGTATGGAGCAAGAAAAAAGTCGTCGGCAAATAAGTCTTGTCCGTTCCAAAAACACTCCAAAGAACCGTATTGTTGATTATGCAGCGTAACTATTACAGGTGGGCATTGCTATGAATACAAGCACGATTTAAAAAACTGCGGGGCACACGCAACTAAGGCTGATGCGCTATGAAACGTGGATAGAATCACTGTAAACAACCAGACATTATGACTGGGATTTTTAACCGGATGGAACCGTACGGCATGGTAAGTCACTGTTTGAACATACGACATGTTAGATGTTTGTTCGTTTCAAACCGCGTCGAATTTGGTGATATATCGTTGAAGCTCTTCTGTCAGGATTCACAAAATCAATTCGGGAAGAAGTTATCACAAGAAAGATGTACCGAAAAGTTTAAGCCAGTTGACGATTGCGAACCGCACACATATATCAAGCACTCGAATCATTCCTCGGTCAAGTTTGAAAAATGAACAGTCACGTCTCTGACTGAATACCGAAAAACATTGAAGGACTAGTTAAAGGTTTGGTTGATGATCTTGAGTGGTGCAACTTAAACACCACTTACATCTGATGGTAGCCCTACAGTCAGAAACACTTCCGACCGATCCTTGCTTTTAGATTAAAAAGTTAAACGAAAGTCCCGCTCTCGTTAAGGACTCATCAACAGTTCATACGCTTCCTTATCACGGGATTTGACATCCGGTTCACAACGACTTAACCATTGTGCCACTGAATTTAAATAAGGCACAGCAAAAATAGCAGATCCCAAACTAGAGTCACCATCACTTGTGTGATGAGCTCCAGCAAAAGCGAAACCAGAATAATCTGTTACTGTTCAAAGAAGATTGGCTGGAATGCAAAGCAGGTAACCAAAAATGTGTTTAGCGTTACATGTGCGACAAACAAATGTTTTGAAATTATCGTAGTTTTCTAGTTATAAACGCGGAATATGGACGCGAAAAGCAATCACTCGGTCAACGTAATTAAGCTTGAACAATTGACCGCAATAACTTATATTGTAGTGGATTACGAAACCGGAGGTGCAAATATTCCAACTCTCAGCGAAATACCTCAATCCGGCGTCCAAAAGCCTGCAGCGATCGGATCGAAGACAACACGGGCGACCGCAAGAGCCATTGCTTAACGAGATCGGACCACCGAACGAGGAATGGCAGGCGGAAACCCCGCGACAGAAGGCGTCGGTCACACACACAAAACGAGCAGGAATGAACACAGGGTGTGAGCGGAAACAAGTCGTGTGTTGTGGACCGGAATTCCGGTTCATAAAAGCAAGCGCGCGCGTGGCATGCCAACCAGCGAGTTGGACAATAAAGAGTGTGCTTTATTGGACGCTTTTTCGCTACAATGTCTTAGTCTGCCAACTACCAATCAATAAACCACCGTTGTATTATTCCATGTTCGTCGAACGACACGGGATAAAACATCAAACAACAGTCTCGAATCTACAGACACTTTACTCGTTCACTTGGATGAGATGATAAGTTTAACTGACTGTTCGAGTTCACTGACCAAGAAGACCCACATGATAGCATTATGGCAAGTAAGAATGTGGTTAACATTTCATAACTCAGAGGCTCAGCAACTATAACGCCATTCACACTGCAAATGGCACAGGTTGCTAGATCAACGTTCGTCAAACTGTACGAACATCTGAACAGGTTAGTTGTGTTGAGGGTGCAAGTTCAAAGATAACTGTGTGAACTGGGAAGCACGTAACCTCGTTAAATTTTTCAGGAAAAAGTTGCTCCAAAACTAGGCATCCGAAGTGTTATAAACAGATATAGCAAGGAGTCGTATAAACAACATTACTATTCATGGGTGCACATTCATGGAAGGCATACTTAATATACTAAGTGCGTGCGCGGGTTGATTTCAGTAGTTTCGAGTACACTGCAGATTTTAGCTCAACGTCTTTCACAGCGTAGGCCCTTACACAGTTTGAATTATGCCTGCATTATAATCAGGTTGCGAGTGTATGCTGTGGATTCCGGGAGTAACGATAGTATTCTAAAAGCTGGGCAATATGTAGGAACTCCGGAAACTAGACAGGGATGTAAGAGTTGATACTCACCTATTATCAGAAATAATATCAATGATGCCCAATACACTACACTGAGTTTGATGTAGACTGTGGCTCCATAGACGATGGCATAAGTTGCATTATCCCACCGCTGTGGACATGGAATCTGGTATACCATATGCTAATGGCACAGTGGATCGGAAAGTGCAGAGGAAAACATCCTATTGAGGTCTCAACAACGATACGCCATCAACTGAATGGGGTGAAAGAATGAGGACAATGTCCAACTAAATCACGGTTGTACTAACCAAAACGGAGGGGCAAACTCTGTCTGAATCGCATCGCCCACCTAAATTTGGATCAAGCTGTGAAACGAGGAAGCCAGTGAACGTGTTAAACGGCGTGTAATGGAAAGTCGTCTGACGATTACCGTTTGGTTTACCCGGTTGGCCTCAAAGTGGTCAATAACATCAAATATGTGGGGGGTAAGGTACAACTTCTTAATCAGACATACTGGATAAATATATACATCTGCGAGCGTGAAAATCGTTACTGAAGGTAGGAGTATTGGGTGTCGGAACGTGTTTCACACCTGAATAATGCAACATTCTCAAATCTTTAATATCTCATTCCGTACGCTAATTCAACCAACACTGTTTGGTCTTGTACAGCATCGTTGGGAGAACGGAACATTTTTTCTCCAGATAATTTCAGTTTTCACTTGTCCCACCTGTCAACCAGATGAACGGTGGGATAAACTATCGACATGTTTCCAGTCAAATCAATCATTCCTCGATCAGTATGGCAGTAGTCAGCAATTCGAGGGTGTGTGGTACGATTGCCTAGTATGAGACAGATTTACAGACAACCGGAAAACCTCAGCACAAGGCCAGAAGTCAGTACCGAAATGTCATACCTGTATCTCATTCAATTAAACAAATAAAACTTAAAACAAGAAAGCTGCTGGCCATCTGAAGAAACGACTGAGACTTAGCTCAACAATACCACACTGATGAGTAATAGGGGAGTCTGGTTGTTAAAACATGAACATAACTTAGATTTGGCTGAGGTTTTCACATTCAGATTATCTTCTCACTCAGCTCTTCTCGCAAAGAGGCAATATAATCGAATTTCACCCTTGTTAGGGCTCGTCAGTAATGCGTTACTTTGCCACCTCGCGGAATAGAACTTTAGCCAAGCTTTCGCAACGGTGTTGACCCCCACGTCACTGATCTGACATTACACACTGCCGAATTGCTATATGCAAACGCTTAGCCACAGCTTTCTGTGAGTGACGCTCAGGCTATACAATAGTTTCAAGAACAGACACAGCAGCCGTCCTGTTAATTTTAAATGACTTCACAATTGGAGTCTTTAAACTCGACGAGTGCTGTTTCGATTAATGATAAGAAGCACGTATTTGAGTGATACAAGATGAAAGGGGCCGGTTGAAAAATCTGTGTAAAGCTTGTGACCAATTGTGAGAGATGGTACGTGGTGTTGTACAGGCAAATATCTCAATCCTTATTTCCAAACGGCGTTGGCTACATTCTGTCGCAGCGAACTGGCAGTACACTAACTGGCTGACTAGATGCGTTGGGTATAAAGAGCAGCTGATGAATATACAATAGTTAGCCAAACAAGGACGAAAGAAACGACAAACAAACGAAAGCACTTACCATGAAGACCGGGTGGATCCGTGTAGTCGTGCGGTGACTTCGGATCTGCAGCTATCCCATCGACCACAATCGGCTCGTTTGGCGAACACGCCATGCGTGGAATAGTAGGCCAACTAGATGAACGGGTGAATCGTGGCAGAGGACGAAGAGTAGAAAGTGGCTGGCTGGCATAGTTGGTGTTGCGAAGTACCTCATGTAAGCGATCGACGAGCGGCCCTGTACTACACGTACTCAATTGTGGCTGATCTGCCAGCTCATCATCAATAAAGAGGCCTTTATCGACCACACTGCGATTACGAAAGATAGACGACGGAAAACATCGTGTGGACAAAGGGGCACGAAAAACCGGACTGGAGCTGGCGCTTCGTGATAGTCGTCCTTCGGGTTGGCTAAGATAGGAATACGGCCGGCGTTCAACGCGAAAATTGCGTTCACATGTGCATTCACTTAGTTGTTCCAAAAGATCCACAAGTTGCTCTTCCAAATTGGCCACATTCGATCGCAGTCTGAGACAAAAAAACGGGGGGGACAAAAGCGGTTCGATTTTTAACTGAATTTCACGAGATTCCAGCGTAAACGCACCATATCGGCATGCCAACGCGAGGCGTGTATGGATCGCTTGAAGACGATTTCCAGCAGTTCGCGTGTGCATAGTGAAATCGAATATGATCAGGTCGGCACGTTGTCACCAGAAACCGATTTACGCTTACTTCATTTCACAATTAAAGCGACCCCTACCAATGACCACAACGTTCTGTGAAACCATTCCCGATCGATAGCGCCGGCCGGTTCACGCAAGTCCGAGTGGCGTGGAGTCTAAGAGAGTGAACACCGTAATGTAGTGAACACGTACCATCTTGTTGTCGAGTTACGTGAGCGATGGTACTTGGTTCCTGTTCCCTTTCGCCCGTTTTACACAACTGCTGTGGGGTCTTTGAAATCGGGGTTCGCCGTCCAATATCCCCACACCGTGGATACGACCCTGGCAAAAATAGCTGAGGACCCTTAGCAGAAATATCCGCTCTAAAAACGATAACCGTATTGTGGCTGATAATCTATCTCAAGTTTAATACGGAATAAATTCACAGTTTTAAAAATAACTGAATATAAATCCAAAGAACTACGCTGAAGTTAACCAGCTGAAAAGATGGGATACGAATATGAGGGCGACATTGGGTGCAGCTCCAACCGACAGTGAGGACGGTTAAATGGACGCCGATGCCATTAAAATGAACTTGACTCATAGGCGTAGTTTTGGTTTGTACTGAGGAAATCAGCATAGAGCGCGCAATACAAACGACAGCAACTGTAGTAAAGCAGGGTAAAGAGCAGCAGTTTTAAAATTTGGGAAACTTAAACTCAGTATCATCACATTCACGCATCAAAGATAGGTTTACTGAGACGATGAGAGTGGGCTTAAATTTCCGAGGATTAAGAGGATCAAAGTGTGGACAGATTTAGCTGTCGCCGGTTATGCGAAGTCAACTCAACAATCTAGCAGGTAAAAGGAAGTGTTGAATAAAACTGATATTTGAGTAAAATCATCGCTTCCAATAAGTACGTAGAACAAACATGCAAATTTGGTGAGCACAGTCATAGGGACTAACGAAAAGAGGAATCGACTCAGAAGGCAAGAGGAGTGAATGCACGTATGTGTGTAGAACTGGCGAGTAGTCGGGTTGGCCAGTGACATGACTAAGCAATCCGGGATAACAATGATGAGATACATTGTAACTGATAAATATCAAAATATCCCACAGCTTTTTGATCAAATGGATTTAAACCTCACTGAATACGCTTAGGATCGTCTTACGAGAAGATCGACAGAACAAAGAGACCGAATTTAAGGGAGGATTTAAAGACGGAACTCTTGATCATTTGAGGTCAAACTGAACAAAAGTTTAAAAGTAAACTAACTTACGGCTTGCGAGTAGGTGTTGTGATGGTCGACAAGGATGAACCAACTCGGTATTAATTCGAAAACATATCAACCTGCCAAAACAACCATATTCCGGTAGAGGTAGCAAGGATCAACAACGTGTCGGCTGACTACAAAATCTTGCTAGCAGATCAGTTAACACGGTCGACTGTCCGTCTGTGATTCGTGTTTATTTGTAGGAATCTGCAAACCACGTGACGTTTGATGCATATATAAATGATGACGGTCAACGCACACAACGTTTTATAAGTAGTTGTTTGCCTTTTTTGTGATATGATAGGACAAAATCATTGCAGTTCAATTCTCAAGTATAATGCTGCTGATCGAGCACGCATTTTCAAACCAGAATTTTAGTTCATAACGCAGAGAAGCTTCCGGTTGAAGATCGTAGAAACTTCTGTCCGATTCTGCTCATTCAATTGGTTTTGTCAGATAAAGATCGTTCAGTCGTTCCTTGCCCATTAGGCCAATTTTCTTCAGTGATTGCTCATTAAATTTCCCATGTTGCTCGTGATCCATCGGTAGGCAGTTCTGATCATACCTCAGTAGATTTTTCACAAAACTACCGAATAATCGAATCCACAGCTTGTTCACCTACCAGATTATAAGCAACTAGTGAATGAAGAGTGGAAAATACCAGAGTCAAGGACAACGTTATTCATTCATCCGGCCAGTCTACCACAGTAAACTTTGTTCGCCACGCTAGAGAAAACAGCCTTAGAAGATCTTTCTAGGCAGGAAATGACAGAGATTTCGGAACAATTTTATGCTACCATGGTCCGTTAGATACAGTTCGTTGCATTAAATGTCAACACTTTTTCGTCTCACACAGTTTTATAGCATTTGAAAACAAAAATGTCGTATCTTGCGTGCGCTGGCTTATAGATGTGTCATGGTTTAAACATGACCTTTCGTTATCATATCAGTTACGCATCAGTAACAACTCCTAATGTTTTGTTGTCAATGAGGATGAGTTGGAGTCGCGCTAGGCTTTCTAACTGAGAAATCAGCATCGGATAGCACAAGTTTACAGATTGTTACGCGGTAGCTTGATACACTATTTTGTCCGTTTGGCACTTATCTCGGTATCACTAACTGTACGCGAGCTAGATACAGCT
>LUCH01001270.1:56061-69743 GCA_013368495.1 Paragonimus heterotremus | reverse complement strand
GGGGGGGGGCGCGCCCCCCCCCTCTTTTCAACAGTGACGTGGAATATCCTAGAGGAAAACTTTATTAAGAAAGTTGAAAATTAATAAAAGAAGACTACGCAAAAGTACTACAAATGTTATGGATACGGGTGCGCCATTGACTGCGACACATCGTCATCTCGGATAGTGTCTCCAATCAGCGGTTTGAGTGAACACGAGGACCCCATCCAGGCAGGCGACACCTACCCACTTTGCTCAGTGGAGCAGTCAGGGTCTTTATATTTCGTGACCACGTTGTTGGTTGCCCATCACGCAGTTTTACCCAACTGTTGGTGGCCTCATCATATAATGCCCGGTACGGTAAACGATCAGATGTCATACGGAGTACGTGACCCAACCATCGCAAGTTGTGTATTGTGATTAGTTGACCGATTGATCGTGCATCCCGAGCGTTCCGGAATACGCGCCGGTGAACGGCCACATTGCCCACGCGATCAGTCCACTTAATATGGGCCAATTGACGGAGATAACGATGGTCAAGTACAGCAAGTCTGTTGATACCTCTTTTGTAAACACACTACGTTTCCTAACCATAAAGCAAAATGGAGCGCACACAAGCATTATATATCCTTCTTTCCAACGACAACCGGACGTCTTTTGGACGCCACAGATGACGCAGTTCGGAAAACGCAACTCGTGCCTCTGCAATCCTCGCTGATATCTCATCAGCAATATTACAGGCTGACAAGGCAGTGCAACCTAAGTACGTGAATCTGTCCACAATCTCAAGCGGATTACCTGCAATGAAGAAAATAGGGATGGGAATGCCCCAGCTTTGGAGAAACACTTTGCCCTTTGAAGGTGCGAAGCGCATTCCACACAAACCAGCTCGGTCGCTCAACCTGTCCAGCATGGTCTACATGCCTTCGGCAGAGGGGCTAAGTAAAACAATGTTGTCCGCATACTCCATATCGGTCAACCTAGCGCCACGAAGAAGCTCAACACCAAGCACACTGAATTCCCGAGGCGCACCCTCCAGAATGTCGTCCACAACAAAACTGAACAGGAAAGGAGAAATCATACACACTTCAACACCACCAGAAGTGATGAACGCCCGAGACAGTTGTCCATAAATTCTCATCCTGCTTGCAGAGTGAGCCTACAGTGATCTCAACAGATTCACGTATTTCCCTGGTACTCCCTTGCGAAGGAGACAGCTCCAGAGAACGTTACGAGCAGCTGAATCGAAAGCAGTCTTTAGGTTAAAAAAAAACCACGACTGTCGGCTGTCTGTAACAGTGTTGATGGTCCAAGATCCGTCGCAGAGTGAAAATGTTATAAACGCACCCTCGACCGGATGGGAATCCTGCTTGTTCTTCGCGTATCTGGCTTTCTCTGGGCTTAGTGGGCCGACGTAAAATGAGGCCAGTGAGTAACTTGGACGCAACAGACACCAAACCGTTGCCTCTGTGTTTGTCACAGAGACTTCGGGCCCCCTTTTTGAAAATAGAAATTACTGTTGATGAGCACCAATCACTAGGTACCTTTTCAGTCTCCCAGATCGTTTGGAGGAGTTTTGTCAGTTCTGATATCAACCTCTCCCCACCATTCTTGAAAAGAGAGGGAGACAGGAGGTCTGGCCCAGCAGCCTTGTTACGCTTCAATAATTTTAGCTCCAGGGCCACTTCTGCTTTCGATGGAGGGTCGTCTGGAACGCAGTAACTGACCATTTGGGTCCCGTCGTCCACATGATCTGGTTGAGGTCAGCTGAACTGTTCTTCAAAATGTTCAACCCACCTATCAAGTCAGCGTGATTGACTTGTGATAAGGGATTAGGGATGTACGCTTGTGATTCGCCAAAAGATGGGAAACAGTAGAAATATTTTGGATCGGGACAAACGTAGAAGCGAGACGGTATTGTTGTGGTCAACTGCCTGAACGGACACATGAACTACAATGGCTTTTGATCACGTTGTGAAGCGTCACGGTGAACTATTACAGGAAAGAACAGCAAACTCTAAATACAATGTTTTGCGCAAAGCACAGGTTGGCGTTGAAAAGAAAAAAAGCGAGGCTTGTGGTTGAGATTGGTTTGGTAGTAACAAAAAATAAGGGACAGCTACCTGGAAAAGATATAAATATAGGCAACTGTTGTGGACAGAGCTGAGAAAGGACCGAAACGTTTTACCAGCGTTTGGGAAAGGGAACTGAAGGAGATATACTCAACACAGAGAAGTACCTCTCGTCGAAGCAGCAGAGTTCAATAAATGAAGGTCGTAAGCGAAGCTGGATAACACTACATCGTCACTGAGGCCAACAGAAGCTAACGCTTTGAAGAACACCGTCAACAGTGCAGTGATGAACAAAGAGCAAGGAAGGGACCGAGAGTCATCGGCAGCACAATATGATGGAAGATTCACGTGGTTCATGAGATTCAACGTTGGTGCAGAGGACGAATAAAGTAGGGGGAGAATTCAGTACCGCAAGCAACAGGACGTCCAAGGCCGTCTGAAACGCTGAAGTCACTCCAAGGACTAAAACACCTGTGAGGTCGAGATTAGTCAACAGAGTAAGGGGTATTCTGAATCAAGGAACGATGAAGGCAAATAAATTATTTCAGACTGAGTAATTCGATTAAACGGACATTCAACGCAGCCGAACTTTGTGTACTAGCTCGAACCCAGAAGCTGCCTGTGCCTTCAATCAAAAGAAATCAGCCTGTGGGTGCCACCTCACACTGTATCTACCAATTTACATGTAACTGCGAAGAAAGTTACATAGACAGAACCGAGAGGTGTTTGATTCCCAGAGCGAAGGAACACTTGCCTAAATGGATGTAGAACTCAGTATGTTGTTAAGACAGGCAAGCAACCAGTGTCGCAAAACATCCTGACCACTAGCCACGTCATCGACCCGGCTTGTGCATTCAGAATTTTATTACGTCATCCCAATCCGAGATTCCCGCGATTTGCTGAGGCTGTCGCAATTAATCGGCTGAAGCCGGCCCTACCCATCCCACCCACCCCTAATTGCTCGATAAAAAAACCGCTTCGTGTTATTGTAAATCTGGTACTGATGAGTCAATACGAATTGCTTGCATCTACCAGTTTTCGTGTAGTAACGGTTTTGTTCAAACTTCCGAAGGGAACGGGACTATTTTAAATTACTTCAGTCAAAACTAAGGTTTGTCCAATTGGGTTTGACCGTAAAGAACAAATAGCGATGACAAAACGGAGTCGACCGGACCTTAAATTACCCTCGGCGTGCATAATACTAAAGGTTGGTCAGATTTTAGTTGTCGGCATCGGCATGAGTTTTTGCGTGCCGCATAAAGGTTGATGTTACGGAACTTAATCTGAAAGGCCCTGACCGTTGACGTACAGACACTCTCACGAAGAGACTACGAAGTACTGGATAGGCTTGATGTGATTGGATTCTAGTTAGTTGTTCTCAGAGCTGGAGTGAGTGAGGTTTTTCAGAATTCTCGTTAAGAGAAAGATGATCCTCACTCAGGGTATGATGTACAGTTGCAATCATGTTAGGGGCAACAAGCTTTGTGATTGCAGGGCATTGGCCGCTGTTTCGACTGAGGGTGCGGATACTTGCAGTGATACAATTAATTCACATGTGCTACTTCAATGGATTACAGAATATTCTGCAAGCAGTGTAATGTGAACAGTTCTATCAGAAATATGCTGGACTGGGGAGCAAACATGATGGGGTCGAGTGTTTTGAGAGCGCTTCCGAAATTCAGCACAGGTATCTAAGACCAGGTTCACTAGTTTTCCCGCGACAAGGATTACGCTATGAGTGCTTTGGGTTGGATGATTGATAAGTATATGAGATGAGACAGTTGTACAAGAAAACTGTTCAACGGCGATTGTAGAATTCCGGCAAGTTTAAATCTTATGTAAGACAACGGCACGAATGCATGGTGTAACTTTGTATGCGGACTACTACCGACCGATGCAGATGTCCCACGCATTACGAGTGAGTGCATTCACATCGGGTTAGTCTTGAGATCTTGAAGCCAAGCGGTTTTTCGCGTCTTTCGCTTTGCCCAAAACAAATCAGAGAATATTGCGACAGAGATAACCTCAGCCTTCCATTCCAATTAAAGCCTTGTCCGCATGGGATGAAGAAGTGCAAGACTTAGAGAAACAAAATGGCCCAGTGTAAGATAACGCCAGCTAAGTACACCTTATGTTGAGCATAGTAAGAAACACAGGTTAGAAGTCTGGCTTACAGAATGTATGGTTCGTGAGTCGAGACAGCAGGAGTTGTGGCCCCTAAGTTTGTTCGATAACATGCAGTTTTGTTTCTGGGCAGCATAGTACACACATTCGGGAACGAAAAGGCAGGTCTCGACGTTAGGACGAACAGGGACCAGAAGCGACTATTAGAACAATGGGTAGGCACCATGGCAGACGTGTAACTAAGGCGAATGGCAATGCACTCCTGTCCAATGTGTGCGGATATACGTCAGTCTACCAAATGAGTGTACGTGTTGGTTGTTTTAGGTTTTCACATAGCCTGTAAAAGATTTCGTGTAACAAACAACTTCGCAGGCCAAGTGTCTTTTGCGGACACAACGGTAACGTATAAGAGATCGGAAGAGAGTAAATGTACGCAACTTTAAGCTGAAGGCATGTCACAAACCTTGTCTCAACTACACGATTTAAGCACCGGTGATGTACTAAGACTGACAGTTTTAGGTAACTCAAAAGACTGCTATTAGAATAAAGTACGGTTTTATTTCAAAGACAGTGATCGGTCGTAGCTAGTGGTCAGTGGAAAGCCCGTTACAGTTAGAAGCTTAAAAAAAAAGTCCCAAACAGTGCATACCTAAGTGGTAGGTGACATGAGGATTTGTATGTTCAGTTAAATGTATGGGTTCCCCATCAGTGGATAATTATGGTTGGTTGAAGGTTAAGTTTGTTGATCTGCCATACAACTTCCAACGGTCTGCAATAAAACATAAGTGCCGTTTAACCAGTGAGCACCTGGAAGTCCTCCAACTACTGAAGAAAGATGAAAACACTAATTCTGAAGCCAGATAAAGAGACAGGTGCTGTAATGAACTGTCAAGAGAACATGAGCGAGGTGAAAGAAATTCCAGCGGATTCTAGTAATTTCAGACTTACAAACAAACTGGGCAGTGTGCTTTTCATGGAGAAACAGATACAGATACTTCTGCTACACGGCTTTACCAACAAAAAACAATCGCATTTTAAAACCTGCATGTTTTGCTTAAAATCTACAAATCGGGTGTTCCTTTGCGGTCTATTTTAGCAATTAACGATTCTCTCTACCATAAGGTAGCAAAATGGCTGGTTGACATTTTGAAGCCTCATCACCATCATCATCAGATAACAATAGATCAGTGGCTCACACTGATGCTTAACTGCCCCCTCACCAGAAACTAGGTGTACATACATTAGAAGACACTTCTGACTTGATACTATGCATTGAAAGTCTGGGTATTCCTACGAACATGATGTGTCCTACTGATGTCAATTCTTTATTTACAAACGAT
This sequence comes from Paragonimus heterotremus, assembly GCA_013368495.1. Taxonomy (NCBI): domain Eukaryota; kingdom Metazoa; phylum Platyhelminthes; class Trematoda; order Plagiorchiida; family Troglotrematidae; genus Paragonimus; species Paragonimus heterotremus. Next base: position 64,228 of record LUCH01001270.1, on the reverse strand, counting down.
GGATTTTATACGTGATAGCCTTTTATCCAGCTGCATACATTTTCCAATCTCCGGTGACTATTTGAAACATTTACTTTGAGTCTGAACGGAAAACGTGAGATTGTATTTTATGGCAAAGGGCTTTCAGCCGACAGATGGAATAGCCATGGGGAGCTTACTCGGCCCAGTTTCAGCTTACGTGTTCATGGCTAAAGTTGAACAGACAATACTTCCAGTGGTGGACGAACTGAAGCTGTACAAACGTTATGTCAATGATATGTTCTTGGTTGGACAAAACATGGAACAAATAGAAAAAGGCAATTCAAGCTTCTAACTCTGTCCACTCAAGTCTCTTAGTAACGATTGAGCATGAAAGTGAGTGCAGGTTATTCTTCTTGGATATCCTGATTAGATGCCGTTCACATGGATCCATTAAACGTTCAGTATACCGTTATACAACACGAACGGGACAATGCATGCATTTCCTCAGTTTTGCTCCTGTTGCATATAAAACATCACTAGTACATGCACTGCTTTAAAAAGCGTCAAGAGGATGCTTCCGAAATGGATTAGAAGCTGAGCAAACACTGTTACACGCAACGCTCCGTGCTAACATTTTCCCACAATGTTTCATCCGGAAATAAAGTAAACTTACTCCTACGAAAAAGGCAACTGTGGAAAAACTTAAAAAGGCTGTCTATATCAAACTCTCCTTCAAACGGGACAGTTTGCCTAACACGGTTTAGAAGATTATCAGTGCCGCGTTGAGACGTGTGTATAACACAAAAAAGCTTGTCCTGCTCTTAAAAACCATCAAGTTATTTCCACCCCCGATCAAAAACTGAAGTACTGTTTTCTACCAATCACTGTATTTATCAGTTTTTCTGTAGTTGCGGAAATACGTTGGTAGAACAGAAAGGGCGCAGGAAATCAGAGTCAATCAGCACATCATAATTAAGTTGTAGTAACTTACCTGGTGAGTAACGCTCAGCGGGGATGAAACGTCGCCTCATCCATTATAAGACACTTGACCACCGATCACAGGAACAATATCGCATCTTCCTATGGGATCCTGATAAAGGCTTACAACTCACAAGTCCTCAAATAGTTTGAGGCACTGTTGATTCGCCGTCTGCAACTTTCCCTATGCGCAAAAAATCTGACTGTCAATCTGTGTTTGCCGTGGGTCTAGCTGTGAGTAACACTGACGATCCAGTCCGATTTATACTTTTAACCGTTTCAATTGTTATTTTTTCATGCAGCAACATGTTTACGACTGGCGAGAGTATGCAGGATGAATCCATGTCATAATTTGTCTTCTGACTACTTTATTCAAATTTCAGAATAACTAGCGTAAAACCTTACGTTCTGCGTAACTTTTGGTAAACGTGTTGGATAAGCCGAAGCACTTTTTATGGCACTTGTCACGAACGTCGTACTAGGTGTCTCTAACCACTCCGTATAATCAGTAACAATTTAAAAATAGAGATTGTCTGGCTGTTACTAGTATGTGATTAACATATTAATAAAGCCGTGAAAAACTGAATATTCCGTGAAAAGCCAAGATAGCGTAAAAATATTGTGCACAAAAGATAGAGATAACCTGGACTCGATCTAAATCGCGAAACAACTTAGTTATTATACTAAATGCCTATCAGGGCGAGTCCTACGAACAGAACCCGTGCCAGAAAAAAATAACACAGTCAGGAAAACATTTCAAGCTCCACAAACACGCAGTGGAAGGAAGCTATAACGACATTCCATTGGCAGTTGAAAGGATGATTTCTCACAATGCAAATACTAGCCATGCCTGTCGAAGTACACGAAAAAGGGAGTGTGGGAACTAAGAGGATGGAGTATGAGTCACCTCTAAGCCACAAGACAGCGTGAAAAATCCGAAAGGCGCTGACGGCAAATCTTTACATTTTTTAAAATACGTCGCCTTTTTTAAAAGAAAAAGTAACCACAGTGCAATTTCAGCTTGCGGTGTAGCCGAGTTGAACCGTTATTCGGCAGCAAAACAGGTAGGTCGCTTAGAAAACGAAATAAACGTGGTGCATGAACGGAACGCCGAAGAATACAGTGGTTTTCCCAGCAACTTGAAGACGAAGAGATTCCACACACTTGGGTTAACTTTGTACAGAAATGATTCTAGCCACTGACGGAGGTTACTCTTCACCAAAACAAACTGTGGACTCACTTGAATCGTTAGTCCGACTCACGTGAGTAGTAACTGTGTGTACCCACAAACAGGCTTATTATCATTATCAACGTTGGTAGTTGTCGTCGATGCGCAACTGCCATACAACCGTGGTGAAAAAAGTAAGCCATAACCAAGGAAAAAAGAAACTGGGAGGGTGAAGAGACCTAACTAAGTCTGTGGTCAAATAATTAACATCACGGTGCCTACACCTTGTAAACAAATAATCAAGCTATGGGTGGAAGCAAGGCGTCATCAGTAAGACATCTCCCCCACGGCTTTCACTGCTCTGTGTAGTCGAAAGAACTTGCTCCACAGACAATTCAGCCAAGAAACGACAACGCTGAATTTGATTGGCAGCCATCACACCTAAAGTCTCCAACCGTCCATTCTGCGAGGCAAGAGGGCCTCAGCAGGGAAAACGGTGGCCTGTTGGACTAAAGTGGACGGTGTGACCATCACATCGACAGAATCACCCATACAAAGCAAGCAGGTGGAAATCTGACGAGCCATAATTCCTTGGTCCTCCATGTTGAAATTTTGAACGAAACTGGCATCGGTTTCCGGGACTAGTATAAGTTTTGATACACTGTCACCCACCCGCTGTCTCGCGGTCAAGAATTTTAAGTTAAGGTTGAGAACCTTAACTGTTCTGTTGTCTAGTTCTGGACCTCTTGGAAATACCTCAGCCCTACTCGAGTTTGACGGAATATCTGGGGAATTCCACTCGGTAAAAATTAGGGGGCCGCGCTCACTTTCGAGTGGAGCCGTAACGCAACTACGGTCGATGCACAGTGGCGCAAAATCAGAAGCGACCTATTAATTCTCGTGGGACGGTATGCGCTTATGTTTCGTGGTCGTCGAATTGTGTAACATCCTCAGATGCAGACACTGGAAGTGGATGAGCTACTTGGCTGGTCATGGCTCCTACAATACGCATCGGAAAACACAAAATGAATATAATACAACGAAGCTGAAAAACCATCAGCGATATGAAGGAAGACTGGCCGTAGAAGCGGCTTCAGCACCAGAGGCTCCAAGCGTATATCCGACGAAGTATTAGAACCACAACGGAAAGCCCAGCACTGAAGGATCAGCATAAAAACAAAGTTGTTGAGGTCTTTGACAAAGCCGAACTATTGGTTCGGCGGTATGTTTCGGTCTATTCCCAAGATAACACACAATTTGACTTACTCGACAGTCTTGGGCCATTTCGTGCTGAAACACTGTTCACTGTTGAAAAGGCGGAATGCGACCTGAGATTGATGGGTATCAACAGATATCCTGGACGTGCAACATCCACCCTTTGCTGTTAAGTGAACTGGCGGTGGAGTCATCCGTATCTTGAACGGACTTGTATCAGTAGTCTTTGAAGAAAGGGAAACTCTCAGGTGAGTGGAAACAAACAGCGATTGTGCCTGTACAGGGGAGAACGACGGTCAGAGACTGGGAGCTTGTTAAAGTAATACAGCGGCTGATGGTTCGTCTTTTTTAGAAACATCTGGACCGCCTCATACTTCTCAGTGAGGTAGCACGGATTTCTGAGAAGGCGGTCCTGTTTGACAAACCTTCAGCTTGCCAGGGAGCGATGAGTGAAAGCGATAGCTGAAGACAAGACCACGGACGCTGTCGGGTCTTTGTTGTTTCCGGTGTTCATCAATGACCTACTGGACCAATTGTAGTCGTCTGCCCTCGTCTTTGCTGATGACACGAAGGAATGAAGAACCATTTCTTCAGACAACAACGACGAAATATTGTAACGTGACTTGGACACGATATCAAGATGAACAATTCAACGGAACCTGCATCCAAATCCACGATGTCAAGGATATCACGGCATATCATGTCCCCAGGTACTTGTTAACACAGTGTAGTGGTGAATCAGACCGGAATGTTGGCGTCAGGCACTTTCAAAACGCAAATTCACACCAAGCAGGCATGTGTCAAGGCTAGAAGAGTGCTTGCAGCAATCTGTCGATCCTCTGTTAGGGTGGCCAGGGAGACCTCTTGTTTAATTTCCTCCAGTCATGTTTATTCAGGACTGGAGTAGGCTATGCAACAGTGTTCCCCTGTACAGAAGGAGGTGTATCAGTGTAAATGAGTATAGAGAGCACCCATGCGTAAGGTTGCTGAGGCGGGGAGTCTCTCACATAGCCAGCGGTTAGAGTATCTAAGCCTGTACCTTGGGCGTTGTCGCGACTCCCTGGCGACCCTACTGTGATACACCGGATTTTACAAGGTGACATGAGGGAGGAGTCCAGAGCAGATTTCCCCCTCCAGAGTGAAAAAAATCACAGGGTTCGTCTGTTGTGACGAGCCTTTGTTAACAGATGGAGTGCGCCACCAGTGTATGTGGTGCTGGCACCCAATGACGTGACTTTTGAACAGTTCCTAGATAGGCACATGATGTCGCACTGGAAGAAGGAGGAAAGGTAAAGCCTTGATTATTACGGTGTCGAGATGCTCAGTGAAGAGGCTCACACGTCGGTGACTCCTGCTTTTCTATCATTGGACAATACATACACGAATATCAACAAATAGATTCAAACGATCTGACTGGATCTCCATTTTACTCCTGCGAACGAACACTCTCTTAGCTCTTATCAGTAGTTTAGTGGGAACAAGTCCATTCAATCGGGATCGTTCGCGTAACTCATCTTAAAGTGGTATTATCATCGAAGTCACGCGAAATGAAGAAAAGGCCGATTCTCGGCATTGTGAGCAGTTGTCAACCATAATCTCAAATCCAGGACTTGAAGATGACTTCCGCCTGCTCACGCCCTAAGTCATTTGATTTTGGCTCGCCCAGTCGAGCCAAACGACCATTTTGGTCAATCTTTGGTGTGTGTTGTCACATCGCGGGAGTAGTCAGCTCACTAGTAAAACCTCATTAGTTTTAGGGCGAAATCCATAAAAGCTCCGTCAGTACCCGCTCGCTTATTACATGAACAGGTTCAGATAGGACAGGAACATCCACGAATCTTCCCAAACTTGCTTGGATGCCTCTCTCGTCCCAATGACATGCGTTTGTCGGACGGGTCAGCCGGCTTGTTGGGACGTGACGTAGCCAGGTAAGCTGAGAAAGACCTCAACCAATCAGTCATGTTCTCATAAAGTTGGGAATTTGGTTAATTCACGGTATGGTCGCAGAAGTATCCGCGACGTATATACATGTATACGTGGCACGGCCACGTAAACCTCAGGTCGACCTGCAGCTGAGTATATTAAGTGTAAATCTGTAACAGAAACACTCTCATCAGTGTTATGAAACGACCATTAATTCGGGAAATCATTTTCGGGATAGCAAACACCGACGGAGAAAAGAAGTAGGTTATCGGCTGTACAGCGCGAATAGGCTGATGTGGCCGCAGTGAACGTATACTGGCTGGTGCGTAGTATAAATTTGTGTGTTGGTGTTGGTCGGCAGACAACCGGTTATCGCGCAAGATGGAACTCGTGGACCTAAGCGAAGTGTTTCGAGCCTGTTTTACAGAAGGTTCCCGTCGTGATGCGTTCGCGGAATTCTACAAACGGATGCGAATGTTTCAACGAAAGACTGGGACGACTAACGTTCGAAAAAATTGTGTAACACGTGCGCAGTGCTATATAAATTCCGGGGGGACGAAGCAAATTCCAGAATGTGCAATGTACAAGCAATGCTATCTTTTTTGTGTGCACTGTAAAAGGTTCAGTAGGCAACTTTAAGGTGTAAATCACAGGTATGCTGTGTTTCTTGCATGATGACATGGCGTTGCAGGTTTGAGAATATTCGATATCCCTCCGTTATCCATGTATCATGCAATGACGGAGGTCCCCGTATATTGCAGATATCTGGTTCACAATCAGCGGACAGTGTTAGCTAACCCGCGAGTTTATTCAGGCGATTGTAGGCTGGAAAGTACAATGGAGAAAGCTGTATGTGGGCTGTTGGACAGTTTCCACAAGACCCACGAAGTAATCGATTACGTTAGGCGTGAGCATGTTATAGTAATGAACCGTAGTGATGTAAGGTTGTTAAGGAGAAAGAAGCGATTGCGAAAGCATGCTGACTGCGATTTGGAGGGTACACGAAAGATGTTAGAACCCTTTGGATCAATGTATTTAAAAACAGACGATGAAGACAGGTTGTCGATTTTGTCGTTCACCACGGAGAGGCTGCAGGAACTGTACGTACAGCAACGAAGTGTGATAATGGCAGATTCGACGGTTGAATGCAACAACAGAGTGTACCATTTATGGCACATTGTTGTTACCGATTGTAACGGTAAGGGCAGAAGCGTCTTCTATAGTTTCTTCACAAATGAAAGTTTGCTTTGTTACAAGGTCATGTTGGACAGCTTTAATCAGCTGATGGCAACAAAGGATGTTCTGACAATTGTAGTGGACAGAAATCCGGCACGGTTGGAATGTTTACAAGAATATTTTACTAATGCTAAGGCTTTGTTCTGTTCATTCCATATGAAACGGAATATGGTGGACAGATACAGCCAGATGAAGGGAATATCTTCGGAAGAAAGGAACTTTCTTGCGGAAGCATTGAGCGACCTTTTGTATTGCAGGCCAGAAGAGAAGTTCAGTGAGATAGTTAACAGCATTAACAATCACAACAGGAAGCTTGGTGAATATGTGCAAACTCGCCTGCTGCCTGTGAAAGAACAGTAGGTCACGTATGCAAGCCGTGGTATCGTGCATTATGGAAATGGGACGAATAATAGGGTGGAGATGACTAACAGGCTTATTAAGGGTAATCTGTCACTGAGGTCTACGTTGTTCGATTGCGTGAGTTAAATACTGAATCGGAATGAGTACGGGGAAGTGAAATTCAGTGGGATGGTTACGATTCCTTTAATAAGGAGTCGACGTGTTGGGTGTGAAATGGGCAGCATGCATGTACTTGAACAGCTTACTCCGTATGCGCTCGAAATAGCTGGGAGCAATTGGAAAAAGACTGTTCGCGTGTCAAGCATACAACTGCGGAAAGTAACCTTTGTAGATAAGCATGGATCATGGGCCCTGTACGTGTTCGTTCTTCAATAAATGGGAACTGCCGAGCGGGCTCCTTGTGTGGTGCTGCAATAATAACCTAATCAAGACAAGTGACTTACTGTAAAACAGTAGGTGGTTACTACCGGACTACTCCCGAAGCTTCGGTGTACGCTGCATGTTCGGGATGCTTTGTCAATGGGAAGGGGAGAAGTAAGGCAAGTAAACTGATGGAGACTAGAAATCTTACTTCGAACATTTGTGAGGTTGTCATCAGCATGCCCAGTGAGAGGTATGAATGGACACTGAGGACGCTGAAACAATTTTTAGATGTGTTTGTAGGGTCGTTACGCAGCTTTGACTCTCAACCCGAGGTATGCCAGCCATCGACGTGGAGTTCTCAAACAAAACGCAGAAATCAATGCATGGAGAAGACGTCTCCTACAGTGGGCTTTGGAAAGCGGGCAGCAATGATGGACGATACGGTGTTCGTAAGCAGCGTCAGATTACGCCATATTCACAGCAACTCATCGTTTAAGTATGTCACAAAAAAGAGTAAGCGTTGGGTACATCGAAAGCAGTTTCCGCCCGTGGACGACCAACATTGTTTGGGATGTGGCCAAGAGGATTTGGAGGGTAAGAACTTCACAAACTGCATCCAGTGTGACAATTGTTGTCGTTGGTGGCATGAGGAATGTGCGGGACGCCTCAATGTCTTCGACACTTCCAAATTTCGGTATTGTTAATGAGTTCCACGTTTTCGGTTTAGTAGTTTGCACTGCTTGCTTTCATTTAACCGCTCACCGTGTCATCCGTACTCCTGTCGCGTGCTTGCATTAACCCGTTTGTCATGCACTTCAACCTAACTTATGTGTTCATTCCATTTCCCCCCGCCCATTCCGTTTCGCCGTACTCACCAGTTGTTACACAGCCGTAGAATATGCCATCATTACAATTCGTTACTGTACGTACAGTTCCTGCAGCCTCTCCGTGGTGAACGACAAA
>LUCH01001270.1:39127-52859 GCA_013368495.1 Paragonimus heterotremus | reverse complement strand
CGGATCCTTAAATTCCCTAACAGTTTCCAGATATCAGTGTCGTTTAGCACTTGAGAGGCGGTAATTTAGTGCACGCTCGCGCTAAAACCTGTTTCCGGGTGCTCTGCAGAGATAACAATATCGAGCAGTCTGCAGTACACTTGTAGAGTTTCCATTATTTTGAACCCCATTTTGCTAACATTGCGTAACTGCTGCATTAGACCACATTGTACATTTTTGTTTGACTTGAGTAAAAACAACAACACAATACGTTTTCGAATAAATTCTGCTACACGCGCTTGCTGGTTCTTCCTAAGACGCCGGTGGTTGTTACCCAGTTTAAGACATCCTATTTGTTGGATTAAGTTTCAGCTCGGTTACTTCGCATTCTCAGCTACGCTTGGAACAATCCGAATAGTTTCCAGCGTCACTGGACGCCTCACGAACATTGTCAATCTTTGGTGAGTCTAGTCCTTGACAACACTCGTTATTTTTGTATCGACAATTATTGTAGTCCACACATATGTTCCACTACACATGGATCAAGTCGAAAATCGACAGGGATTTAAATATTGGGATAAGATAAGAGCGCATGAAATTTAGTTGCTCAGTGATGAGGCAGTATGTCCGTGGATCCACAGACAGGGAGTTAACAACAGGAGGGATATTATTAATGGTGATAGAGAGATGATTGAAATGAGTTGGGAGTGACAGGTAATAACTTGAGTGGTCCACAGCAATCGAGTCTCCAATAGCCTGACAATACTGCTGCAGCAAACATATGTAAACATTGCAGAAAACAGAGTGCAGATAAAAAGTGCAAAAGAACGAAACTGTCAGTGTTTTGATGGTGGTACGTGTATGCCGTTAAGTTCTTTGGTCATCACTGGTTATCTGTTTAGCAATTGCGCTTGACACAGTGTAGCGCAACCGATACGGGCAATTATCGGTTGGGGATTGCACCTACGTGTGGTGCCTGTCAAATCAACGTCCAAATGTGGAACCTACCGTGAAGACTCCTTCGGTGGATTATTTCAGTGGCGGGGAGCTTGAATAGAAGACAGCCTTTCCCAAAGCGCAGTTTGATGTACTATGCGTTAAGTTTGAAGGCTTCTCCTTTGAATTAAGCTGGTTTATTTCAGACGAGTAAAGGGATAAGCTAGGTTGAGAAAAATATTGTAGACCATCATTTTATTGTCCCGAAAATAGCGGTTCCCAAAGCTGAATATGTTCGGCTGCATCAGTCGCGTAGGACATGACAGTCCTCCCAGTCTTACAACTCCTTCGGAGGCCTTTTGTTGAACCTGTTTAAGAAGCTTGATGTTCTCAGATAGATTACGTGAACAGGCCCGTACGTTCGGCTCTAATTGGGACACAACAGATAAAAGTAGACTAGGGAAATAGGCCTGGTGCAGATAACCCAGATTTCATTCGACTAATCTCATTATACCACTTGTTTAAACCAGTCCAGCAGACTACTATTCAATCACTGCTCACTATGGAAAACCGATCAACAATGAAAAATAAAGACAGCGCTTTGGCCCCAGTGTACTGGTATCGACCCTGGAAATCAGTGTACAGAGAAATCAGGCTAAGCTAGTGGGGCGCGGAGCGAGTTGTGATTTTAGCCCCGGGACGGATAATACACAATGGTCAGTTTGACTAAGACAAAAACAGTTAGGTACCAAAATTTTCCCAAATGTCTAAGTGAATGCGACTATCACAAATATTGTTCTATATAGCCGCTACGTGTTGGTTCTACGCTCCGTTGTAGACGTGTTGTGGAAACCCGTAATCTTATTGTACCACTGTTCCTAGGTCAGCCTATTACAATGCAGATAGGAGAAGGACCCCGGCCACGTGGTGCTTCCTTTTAGTGCTCTGCTGTGCGCTAAGAACCTTGCATTTGTTCACACTGAATGTCTTTTGATGTCTGACTGAAGTGAATCTCCATCTGATCAACCAGATGCACGGGGCCAGGTTCTTATACTATATGTGTATATCACACTCACGATGATGAGTGATGAATATAAGAGACGGTAAGGGACGTAGTATTGCGTTTTGTGGTACAACTCTGGATATCAGGTGACTGCCCGGGTATTCTACATGTACTGTGACACTGTTTGACCCGTCGGATAGGCAGTCCGTCAAACAGTCTAGCGGTATTTCAGTGTCTCCATAGAGCTGGGCTTTAACTAATAATGGTTGGCAATCGACCCTACCAAATGGTTTTGCGAAGTTACTTTATACAACAGCTATGCCCTTGCCGAAGTCGACTACTTCTGTTCAGGAATCGCCGGCAAGTAGTAAACTGACGGTGTATGAGTGGCCTCGACGGAAATTGCCCTGTTCTGGGGCAAATATATTATGACCATGTAGATGGTGTCGTATACGGCCGTCTACTAACCTCTGTGGGACTTTTGAAATAATCGTAAATGACGCACTAAGACGAAAGTTTACAGCATTATTGCGGTCTCCAACGTTGTTAATGGGTGTCGCGCAACAATGCCTCCATTCCGTTATGGTCTTGTCCCCCACTAATAGGTGTTTGAGAAGGGACTGCAGCGTGGCTATCAAGATGTCAGCACAATCTTAGGGGAAGCTGGGTATGATACTACTAGGGCCTCACGAATTGTTAGCTATGTGCGCTTCCTGAACACAACGGCTGGGGATGCTGAGAGGTTGTCAAGAATGTACTGGGAGATAGGCGTTGTTACTCATGACAGCTGGAGTGAACCGCGGTCACTTACGAATGCAGCCTGTAACTGGGAGGCAGTAGCTTCGGCTACCACATTATTGGATTCGGTCACGCCATTCGTGGTGTTGATAGCTGGTATACCTGGCGTTGACTTTGACGTAGTGGACACAGGCACAAGGCATTCTTTGGGGTATACCCTTGAACAAGCTGAATATCCCACTAAAAGCCGCTGTGATCACACTGACCGCTGCGTTGCACCTGTTGAACGTCGCACTGCGGTGAGTACAAGCCTTCTCGGTGCCCTTTGGATGTAAGTGTCCCCAAGACTCACGTTTCAGGAGCACGAAATTGTGGGCAATTCGTGCCATGGATTTGCTATCCTTACATTCACAGAATTCTCAGACTTCCGCTCTCGCTCTTCGGTATCCCACTTACACTAGCCATTTCTGATTGGTGCATCGTTGTATTACGCTTACTTCCAATTTGCCTGCATTTTACGTTGCCTTCTGCTGTATGTGTGTGTGCATCCATTACATTCACCTCGTATCTGATTGGCCACTCACACATTCGCGTGATACATTGCGACCATGATTGGTTCACCTCTAACTCGTTCACTGGTTTAATGTCACGTGTTACCTCTGTGGGTCATATTGCATACATGCTGTTTACGCTCGTTACGATTGCCCTGCGTTCCGACTTACGATACAACAAATGGCATCGCGGGCAATGCTCACATCAGTGAATGCACCTGCAACATTTTGGACGGATCCAACAAATTTCCAATGCCAGATTCATGGATCACTTGGGAGACGACGTTTACGGATTACCTGGGTATGTTCAGTGTGTCAAATCCGTCGTAAGGTCTGACAGAGCCAACTAAACCAAAACTTCTTCGCAATTATCTGGGTTCCGAAGGGCAGAGACAGTTTGACATTCATTCTCTGCGTCAAAAAACCACCCTAGAGGATGCTTTAAACACTATTAACAAAATACTAAGGGCCGTTACAAACGTATACGCCTCCAGATTTACTTTTTCCCGCATCAGTCAGCAAACTGGAGAACCACTGGAAGGATTCATTTCTCGACTTATAAGAGCCATCCGTCCGTGTGAGTATTTTAAAATACCCACTAAGAAACTCGAACACTGCATGCCCATACAAAAGTTTATCTTTGGAGTACGAAAAGAAAAAAATCATGGATCTCTCTTGACTGAGGATGCATTCAAACTATCTTAGGAGAGAGCCTGTGAAACGGCCCGTATTGAGGGGCAAGTTTCATCGCAATGTGAATTGTTCCCAAAGTCGCCACAGCCGGTATCATGAATCAAAAATTTGAAGCCGTCAGCTGCCTTTCAACCTCTCGAAAAATGGCCCAGTTGTGGATCAACATCACATCCAGCGAATAATCTGGAATGCCCAGTAAGAACTGCTAAATGTTAAAGTTGTTCTAAGATCGGCCATTTTGCAAACGTCTGCCGTACGCGTTCGGTACATGCACTAGAAGAAGGTACTGTTACTGAGCCAGAAGAACTTCATACCGTTTGAACAGTTTAAGCTTTACGTTCTGACGAAGATGTTACTGTTTCGAAGTCTGTTAAAGAACACGATTACCACGTTCTGATGCTCGAACCATTTATTTTCTAACTTCGACCTTGAAACTGCCCCTTGAAATGAAACTATACTCTGCATCTCCAATAACTATAATTCCCTATTCATTTTATGAACGTCATTTCAAACATCTATCTGTGTACCCGACGGTACATCGCGACTATGATTCTTTCAACTCTAACTCGTTCACTGGTTTAATGTCGTGTGTTACGTCTGTGGGTCATATTGCATACATGCTGTTTACGCACGTTACGATTGCCATGCGCTGTGATTTGCGATACAACACCTTCCCAGCGACCACAAACTTTATAAATACGAACGAGTTCGTGATCGTGTTGTCTTTCAACTGAGCGACAGGAGAAAGCTCCGTTTGAAGGCCAGCCTTCCATCATTTTTCAGGCGTTCACTTTGATTGGTTTGGTTGGCTGGGAAATTCCCAATAAATCGCAAGATTCTTTGGTCGGTTACTCGTTTTTCGATATCCCTCGTTCCGTCAACCGCCGTGTGGTTGGCGTTATTCTGTTATCCGTTCCGATCAACCAACGGGTTTATGGGCCGTAAATCGAGTTACAGTTGGCAACTTAGTGACATCGACTTGTAGAGGGCTAGGACGTCTCTGTTTATAACCGTGTCTAGTCCCACAATAGTTCAACCAGAAAACCGAATAATGAAGAACGACGTGTATTGCAGGTAGGTCGGAAAAGTGGGTTGTAAGCGAATCATGACCAACCAGTAGCAAGCAACCGGAAATTATTATTATTATGATTATTATTATTATTATTATTATTATTATTATTGTGACCTTAGACGGTCAAACAAACGAGAGAGTGCAGACATGCAATCAGACAACGTCATTAATGCCAGCAGTAAAAATAGCTAGATAGTCGGAATAGGTGGCAAATAAGGCGTGTCTCTGAAGTATAATCATTTCCCCACGTTGTTTCAATCGGTAACTATGGGGGTGGCGAGGAGTTGTGATCAGCGGAACGCGTACTGTACGCTCGGGGGTTCATCAAACCAAGCAGTATTGTATACGAAGTTGAGCGAGTTAGTGACTTGGTTACTTAATCCCGGAGAGAAGATTCTGGTGACACTGCCAACTGTAGTATATTGTAGTTTGCGACATTCTGTTCTGTCACACATACCCCTTCCGCTTCCATCCAGGTGTTCCAGCTCGCGGGTCGGTCGCCTTTATGCGACAAGCTGAAGAAGATGGCCAACCAGAGCCCGAAGTCGGCGGTCAGTTACCGTAAGACCCCACATATATATATACGTATATATTTATATGGACAAGGGTACGTTATGCATCGAATCCGTTGGTACCTGTGTTATTGTCTGTGCAAGTTTCATGCTGACTCGTAATCACTGCAAGGAAGACCTGGCATGTTTCGGTTTGCAAACGTTGGGCATAGTGTGTGCTGTTCCTGTGATCGACCTTCTGGAATATTCCACCAACCGTCGTTGGTTCGTCTTTCAGCGCACAGTCCAGTCGGATGGACAATCAACCTTGAAGTCATCTGTTTGCGTTCCGAACGTGCTTGGTGAGACCTTGTTCCCCCATAACTTTGGAGAACCTGCTGACTATGGAATTTGCGGTGCCCGATGTGTTTAAGATTTCCAAGTTGATATGCGCAGGTCTGAAGTCCCTCAGAATGAGTGCAGTTTTGGTGCCTATGCCTTCCGGACCGTGAATGAGTCAGTCGCTGCTCGATGGATATGTATTTGTAGGACGAAAAATGACAGCGGTTATGCTAGAGATACCGCAGGCAGTTCTGAAACACCACTGGAGGGAATCCAGTGGGCTGATAAATGAGGTGTGTAGCAAGAAATAACAGCGAGAGTTTCGGGTAAGTGACCCCATATCCGCAATCGCTTTCACAGCCACGGAATGGGAGGTCGATAGCTCGTATTGTGCTTCCGGTATCCCTGGTGTCAGAGAAGATTTACGACTCCGTGGTAGCAAGTCTCTTAAACGAGTAGTCAGCACATGAGTGACGCAAATCTGGCAGCTTACTACAGGGGCTTCGTGAGTTTACGCATAGGCGCATCCACACATCCACTTCCATTGAGGGGTCCGACTGGTTGGCAGGACACAGATGTTGGAGAACTAGGCGATATGTCTGAATGTGGCTTGATTAGTGTTGCTGCCGTCGTCTGTGATAAAGTCCATTCGGCGCACTGACTGCCTTCATCGCATCCCCCCTTAGTGTTGCCTCGTAGGTAGCCCCCTGGCAGCCAGATTAAACGTACGAGGTTGGAAGATGTGGAATGGGATATCCGACGGCAGATCGATGCCGATGGCATGCCATACCCGTGAAGGTTCTAGTCTTGTCGTACCAAAATTAGAACTCGTATTTGAGCAGTTCACCGTATCGGTGCACCAGGGCCTAAACCAGTTGGAAATGGCCATTTGGGGGCGAAATGAGATTTTGCCAATTTTTCGTGAAATATCAAAACGCATATTGTGGGACAACTAGATAAATTTTATCGAGTATAATAGTTATGTTGCAACGAGAAAAACCGGCTTTACCTGAAAATTGTTCACATCCGCACTTTTGTTGAGGAAAACGTTTCGCCTTTTTTCTTCGATAACAGCACCATGTTGGCTTTCGTAATCGATTTTGCGTCCTGAAAATGCTTCCGCCGGAAATTTTACGATGGAATACATACTTCCATCTCACGAGAACGCTCGATTTCACATGGTTTGGGAGATACAATTGAATTTGTAATTTGTGATCACGTTGCGTTTGCATTGAACTGTACATTGAATAGCAGAGTAATTTCTGATGAAAGCTATGCCATCACGTTTGCGGGTTAGTTATACACAGGAATTTTATGTACAGCTTGCTCTCCTGATAGTATTTCGGTAGAAGACGGTTTACGCTACCGCGTGGTTGTTCCTACTCATGGTATGCCGTAAACATGGGCAACACGTCCCACTCTATCATTAACAACGTGCGTACTGTTTTGTTCATTGCATACTGACTATACCTGGATGTGGCTTGCCATTTGTACGCGAGCCAGTGCTCACTCACCCGACGGATGATGGCCAAATTTGATGCTCGGTGTTTCTACGACGTAAACATTGATTCTCATCTGTAACATTTCAGCTACAACTCCTCAATTTTCGTACCATGGACGTTTATAATTCCGATCACAGTTGATCTATGATTCTGCCGGCTGCGGACACCACTGATGGATATCAGTATGTTTTTTAACGTTTTACCAGAATCAAAGAAGATCAACCTAATAAATCTTGAACGGCCCAAATACTGGGTTATCAAGCAGAATTCCCTTCCGAATGATTCGGCCTGAAGGTCGTTCAAAAGGCGAAACGGTCCTTTCGGCGCGACTTCTGTTTTCTTTTGCTATTTTTTCGAATATATAAAACCGGAATTTCGAGCATAGTACCTATAGTACATCAACTGTGAATAAACAGCGTTAATAAAACTTTGGAACACATCGAACAAGTCCCAAAAGTATTAGCTTTGTGACAAAAAGGTTTCCCACCATTTTCGCGAAAATATCCCGTCATTGGTGTTAGCTCACTTTCTCAGGTTTTATGAATACAATCATTGCTATTTTCGGGGTGAAATACGTCGTTCTACAGCCTGAGAGTGTTTTATTTGTCGAAGTTTCCAAGATATGGTCGAGACGGAAATATACGACCATACAGTGTTGGCTTTGCATTTTAAGAAGAACACCAGCACATTTGACAGTGAAACATATATGACAACATTACCGACTTCCGTGACTATACGATACTTATACTATTTCTCGTTGTTTGCAAGATTTCTGGTAGATGCTGGTCGATGAAACGCTGCTCTCAAAAATGGTTGGAAATGACGCTATCATATGGTTGTTTCCATCTTCGGTGTATGTGGAACGGCGTAAGAAAAGGGTATCATGTCCCACTGTATCATAGATAATGTTCTGAAGTAAATTCTGTTCAGTCTGACACATTGTGTCCAACTAGATTGAGGTCGCGTGGCGTTCATAGGGAACGATATACGGAAACAGATGAAATGAAGCTGCCTGCCGATCACCGGGAGTTAGACCCGTCGGCCAGTCACACTATGAGTTAAGTAAACTGTTAATGCCGGCTGCCATTAATTATTATTTGCTGACTTACTAGGGTGAACAGGTTATTACGAATGGGCATGTACCCAAGTAGCACGCCCCCTATGTTCCTTTAGGGGACCCCGGGGGACTTTCGGGAACTGGGGAAAAATGGGGTTTGATTGATTGGCTCCCAAGGCGATCCGTGAGGGTGAAATGGGGGCTGACTTCCAAAACCGTTTTGCTGCGCGAAAGCTCACTTACGCATTTGATTTCTCTCAACTATTACGCATTATTCTTTTAGTTCTTTTCATTTCGATGCTCCACCGCATCCGCGGTGCTCCCGGGTCTATTGGACGGCCCACCAATTTAAGAATACAAGAAACAATGAAACGTAGTGAATGAGTGCGCATTTATTATCCACAATCGTAAATGTACAACACGGTTGTTGGGATCAATACACTGGTTTCCTCCCATCCAATTGGTTGGCATTTCAAATAAGATCTTCGTTCACTGATCTTCGTTGTCTATATGGATGTCCTGTTTTCGAAAAGTATCTACAAGTTAAGCGACAAGATATCGTAAATGAGGACGTCAGTGAAGCAGGTAAACATAGTGTTGCTGTCCACGTGGATGAAAATGCATAAACAAACAGTTAGTGACTGCGCAGCAAGTGATAGCTAATTTTCGGCAGGCAACTTATGGTTGATGTGCCACACTGATTATAACACAGTTAACATGTTGATGCAGTTTGAAAACGGAAGCACGCAATTATATATAGCTGTCCGTCTTACCTGATTGCGGACTTGTAATCTAGGTACGCATATTTCAGCGTTTTGAAATGTGAGACTGAAAGAAATGTGATGACAATAAATATGGCGATGTGAGTCACTCGCAATTTCTGTCGCATATTGTTAAGATCCGAGTTCCATGGTGGAAATGGGTATGTAGCATACATATCTGGAAGCAGATACTTAAATGTATGCATATGCTTGCGCACAGACAACTGTAACGAGTAAAATAGCCTCCCATTATTTATTGGAAGTATGCAAAGTGGGTACAAAAATATTATCCGTTCCATCAGGAATTCAGAGACATTCATCAATGATACAAATAACCAGTTTCGTACGGGTGATGACGAAAGCGGCGGTAAAGAGATGAGTAAGCTGATCAGTGGAACCGAGGTAAGGATCGGAAAACGGGGACAACTTACTAAATAGTGTACTTAAGGCTATAGTCTACGTAAACGCTGTATACAACTTGGGTGTGAACACCAGGTCAATTTTGGTGAAAAAGAAAGCAACTGACTCACAATAGTTCGTATAGGTGTTTTGTTTAGGGTTCAAGTACAGTGAATAAAGGTTACCTACGAATGCGATCTGTCGTGTTGCTCCAAAGGAAGTTTGTTCACAGCGGAGCTAATCGTGACGTCAGATAAACTCGGAGACATGTTGAAATAAACGGTTGGCTGCCTTAGCCTTTAACTCTCCTGAAATCAGTACACAAGTGACGGGAAACGCAGAAAGAACGCAGGACTCGCTATCCTGGGGATAGATTTTGAATTACTGATTATTGATTCATTCGATTTGCGTTGATTAAACATCAAATGTACATGTGCGTTTGAAGAGGGTGAGAGGCGTGAGGAACAGTAATAATGATGAAACACAAAATACTATGGAAAACGCAGTAAAACGAAATTACGTTGCATAAACCCCTTACACCTCCGGCAAACAGTTGAAACCGAACAGCGATATTTGATTTCCTGTTGAATATAATCAGTATTGCGCCAGAACACAGTGATACCAAAAAAAACAGATCATGACAACCCACCGGTGTTCTAAGTCAAACCTAGCTGAGCATAAACATTTATGCCAGATTTAGGCATTAAGACAAAACCAGGAAGCCAGGCATAATGACATGAAGGCACTAACGTCAACAACAGAAGTGGAGACATTGCAGGAAATATACAGCATCGGATAATGTGGCGTACTTATTATGAAAAGCCCACTTATATGCACAGCCCCATTTTGCTCCATTAAATATGGGGCTGTATGCGGCTTAATAATAACATATTTCTCAACACATTTGTGAGAAATATGCCCTGATATCGGCGATCATGACAGATAATTACATACGGTACGAAGCAACAAATGGATATATAAAAAGACAGACATGGAATCTGTCAACAAAAGAAGACGTAAACAGAGGAGGAGTATTCAAAGTTTACAACGTTTGATGTACACACCAAGGAAGAAGATAGTTCGCCTGTTCCACAGATTCGGTTCAAAGATGACATGTTACATTAATTTATCTTTTACGAGGTTAGGTAAATACGACGTTTCAAAAATATTAAGGTCACCCCGAGGGATACACGCAAATGGGTGGGTTGTAGGTTGCAGAGTACATGTGAGTTATACTCCTGTTTTTTCTTTTTGTTTTTAATCTAATTACAACTCTATATAAGATTATTCCATGAAACTTACTAAAAACATCAATTTTATATTACCCAACATTCTGAGCAATGCGTGCACAGTGACGCACATGGATAAAACGACGCTGTTTCGTGAGTGCGCAATGAATCAAATGCTAAATTGAGTGTGAGTAAGCTGTAGAGACGCAAGAAACAGTTTCATGCGGGCTGTTTTAGTTGACAGCGCGATAGTAGGAACGAGTACGTGCGTTATTTGCTGCCAACGGTTAAACGTTTTCCGGGCCACATTCACAAAGGTCATCAGAAGACACACGAAGTTTGAAGATAGACATCACGTTTGCTGATGTGAGGAAGCTGTCTAAGCTCTTCGAAACGTTGAATGTTGTTACTGGCTCTGACTTCATTCGGAAGTCTATTCTAAATATCGGAACATGATTCACACATACAGCTATAGTTGTGCACTGTGGAGCCATCCTTCAACGAACAGGCGGGGACACGGCGTACGTAGAACATAAGGTTCTTCAATACGCCGTGTCCTGTAAAATTGATCAGTATTTTCTTGGAACTTGCACACACTTGCCTAACACCATAATAACGACGGACGAATGGAGAACTTACGGGACTTTGAACGGACTAGGCCATTACGAGCACTGGACCATTAAGCACTCGGTAAAATTCGTCCATCCTGAGGTCAGAGTAATCCACACACAAAATATCGAAAATCTCTGCTCCCTCACCGATGAGCACTTTCGCGCTATAACTGGATCAAACGGATGTTAACCATAGTTACATCTTCAGGAGATCATTTAACGTAAACGAAATCCGGGAAACGTTATTGGCCAACTGTTGTTTGCCCTGTCTCATACAGAGGTGTTGCGAATAATATAGAATATGTCGGTACTGTTACACGCGGTTTGGTAGGCCGGTCAATAAACAGTGCAATCACATTCATAGTTGCTCCGCCTAGCCGACTTGAGCTATGATCAACGTCTAAATATGTAGTATGCGTTCACACCAGAAGCTGATATGTCTAATTGACTTAGCCTATGGTCAAAGTTGGCATGGAAAACACGGGAGAAATAAAGATGAACTTATATTTGGACCGTTCAAGATTTATTAGGTTGATCTTCTTTGATTCTGGTAAAACGTTAAAAAACATACTGATATCCATCAGTGGTGTCCGCAGCCGGCAGAATCATAGATCAACTGTGATCGGAATTATAAACGTCCATGGTACGAAAATTGAGGAGTTGTAGCTGAAATGTTACAGATGAGAATCAATGTTTACGTCGTAGAAACACCGAGCATCAAATTTGGCCATCATCCGTCGGGTGAGTGAGCACTGGCTCGCGTACAAATGGCAAGCCACATCCAGGTATAGTCAGTATGCAATGAACAAAACAGTACGCACGTTGTTAATGATAGAGTGGGACGTGTTGCCCATGTTTACGGCATACCATGAGTAGGAACAACCACGCGGTAGCGTAAACCGTCTTCTACCGAAATACTATCAGGAGAGCAAGCTGTACATAAAATTCCTGTGTATAACTAACCCGCAAACGTGATGGCATAGCTTTCATCAGAAATTACTCTGCTATTCAATGTACAGTTCAATGCAAACGCAACGTGATCACAAATTACAAATTCAATTGTATCTCCCAAACCATGTGAAATCGAGCGTTCTCGTGAGATGGAAGTATGTATTCCATCGTAAAATTTCCGGCGGAAGCATTTTCAGGACGCAAAATCGATTACGAAAGCCAACATGGTGCTGTTATCGAAGAAAAAAGGCGAAACGTTTTCCTCAACAAAAGTGCGGATGTGAACAATTTTCAGGTAAAGCCGGTTTTTCTCGTTGCAACATAACTATTATACTCGATAAAATTTATCTAGTTGTCCCACAATATGCGTTTTGATATTTCACGAAAAATTGGCAAAATCTCATTTCGCCCCCAAATGGCCATTTCCAACTGGTTTAGGCCCTGATGCACCATACCCGAGTACTGCACAATATGTGCAGAATTACTGTGAACAACTTAGGATTGGTGATTATTCGCATTTGACTGGGTTTGGATCGCCGGGAGGTAGTGGCCTCAATCGCAGCCTGTCCTTGTTTTTTTCGGATAAAGGCCTAACGATCTGCTTCCCAACTGGAGTTAGTGACGTTCTCTCACTCTGAATTACTGAATAAAATTATAATAGTTTCGCTGGTATGATATAGAGAACCTCCGATGGGGCGGTTTTCCCAGTGGCTTTCCGAATTCGTTCGGTCATCGCTGGTGCGAATGCCGTCTGTAAGTTTGTTTATGGCATGGAGAGCGGCTAATAAGTCACACTGCGCAGTTGCAGCGGGGTCTGGAGTGGCTCTGGTGGGTCGCAGGTGGTTTACGAGGTGGATGCTGTGCCACGCGTTCATCTCTGCACTGCAGGTTGTATGATCCAGCTGTTCCCCATGGAGGCGCTGAGGTCGGTCCCCTTTTTGCAGTCGTGATCGTCTGGTTCAGCTGAACGATTTTTCTACAGGTTCGGGTAATTTGAAGACAGTTACGCTTGGGCTGCTTGGAGGTTCATTAAAGAAATGGTGGAGGGTTCCGGTGACAGCATCGCGATAGTTTATAACCTTCTTAGAATCCACCACTGACTCAGAACACTGGAGACTGGAAAGATGAAAATCACGTCGTACTTCGAGTATACAGTAGGCTGCATGATTTCGTTTGTTGTCTTGGGGGTGTTCACCAGTCTAGATGCCGGTTTATGCCTTGCAGTTGGCAAACAGCTTTCAGCCGCCTTGGGTTAGAGGACTACTTTGGAGTTGAATGACCTGCTAGTCTAGCCCGAGTGTAAAGTTGTTAATCCACAAACTGAGAAAATTCGTCCCCATCGTTTGAATTCCCTATTTTTTCCCACTAACTTAACACTTGTTCCCAATACCTCACCCACCCCGTTTTGTTTTATTGA
>LUCH01001270.1:13131-28500 GCA_013368495.1 Paragonimus heterotremus | reverse complement strand
TTTTCCAAAAATTTTATTGATAAAGTTGGATATACCAATTTATTTTTACGTCGCTCCATATACACCGGAAGTAGAAACAGCCACGTCATAACGTCATTCTCAGCCATTTCTTCGGACAATATTTTGTTGGCCAGTATCCAGCTGAAATTCTGCAGAAAAAAAGTATAAAAATCGTATAGAAAAGGAAGTTGGAAACGTTGTCATACACGTTTCACTATCAAGTGTGTTAGTGTTCTTGTTGAAATGCAATGCCAACACTGATTGGTCGCATACTTCCATTTCCACATTATCTTCAAAACGCCGCAAAATTAAGCACTCTCAAGTTAAAGGGTGAACTATTTAATCTCGAAAATGGCAATGAGCGCATTAATAAGACTTAGAAAAGTAGGTTAACATTAACACTGGTTTTTTAACAAAAATGGTGGGAAATTTTTCAATGCCAAGCTAGTACTTTCGGGACTTATTCTATGTGTTTCAGTTTTTATTAAAGCTGATAAGTTACAATCGATATACTGTTTATAATTTGTATGAAATTCCGGTTTTAAGGTTTCCAGACACATTGAAAAACCGAGGATTTGCGCTAGATTGACCGTTTCCGCTCTGGAACGACCTTCACGCCAATGCTTGCGAGACGGATGATGCCGCAGTTACACCAGTCTCTAATTCAAAATTTGATCGCTCGTCTATTATTCAAGGCCATGTCCAAAAGGGTTGATGTGAGGATGGATAAAATAAAGTCGAAAACTTTCGCCATTATTTTAGGTTAATGACCCCGGCGAAATACGCAGAAAGTATTGTCGGGGTAAGGGAAGGTAGGAAAGGACGGACTTTTGCGGAGAGAGGGGGCCCCCTGGACTGGACTTTGTCAATTGCTCACAAGTGATGGAATTTTGTGGATCTCGCGAATTGTCCAATCAATAGGGGATTTTGAGTGTCTGGACGTTGGTGGATGTCTTCTCGCGTTAAATTTATCAGTAGAATCAGAATTGAAAAGAAGAATTACGTAAAAGACGGAAGAATGTGGGATGGAAAACGTGAGCTATGGCGAATAATGAAATATGTGAGTTTCTGATCAAACCTTTCATGTAAAGTTAATGGCTGTGTTAGTTAATGAAATATCTATATCACCGGCAAACAGATGTTATCATACAACGCGAAAAGAGAGCGACAAACGGATTCCCCTACTGTAAGTTCTGTCGAATTGATGTCGATTTGCTGCAAGCGGCCGGTATGTAGATGGAAAAGGATGTTCGACAACATAGGAAGATTCTCAGTTGGTTTTTTGGAGGATAAGAAACACGAATGTTGACGCGAGATTTTTATACATTGGTGTGCGACAAGTGGGTCAATTGACTTTTTCGTCTATTTCATACTGTTTTGGCGGTCACAGTTTTTGTCTAGCGATCAGTAATTACACGGCTGGTTATCATAATGTGTAACTTGAGAGTGTGCCAGGATAATTTGGTTATGGCTAACGGGCGCGTGTATATTGACATTCATACGTGTTGACGTGCAAATTTTAAACATAAATATGTACAGGGCCTACCCTGCTGAAGTCATTAATAAGCTTCAAAACCTAGATAATCGACTCTAATTGTGATGCTGATAGCTTTGATCATTTCTAAGTGTAACCGACGTAACATTACACGATACGGAGGGTTTCCCCCGGATGTTACTAGGCCCGTTCTCAAAGATATCGTCTACAGACAGGCAAAGTTTGAAAATGGACGTGACGCTCCTTATAATCGGGAAGCTTCGTTTGAATTGGTATATACTTTTATTAGCTCTAATTGCTTACCGGAGTCCATTCCAAATGTGGAAATATTTCAGCAGTAAAAAATTTGGACCCAGTTTGGTTCAGGATTTACCGGCTGCCAAAGTAACTTCCTTGTTCCTAAGGTTGTGCTTTGAGCTGTGTTGTTAGTGAACCGGGAGGAGGACGGCAAATTTCTTGCCATAAGCTAGATTATATCGGATTTCCAGGTTCAACTTGGGTCGCCGTATTAAAAGGGGATCAAGTACAAGCGTCTGGCAACGTTTTATGTGGCTCAGTAAACCTTTTGTGAAGGCGCGTTGGAGACTTCCCGTAGCTAGCCTATCAGACTTGCGCAGGTGACTGTGTACGAACGTACGGCACCCAAATTGGTGTCGTATGCAGAGTCTATAGACGCGCAACCAGGCAGTGGAAAAAAACAGGTGCCTAATGTTATCTATCGTTCGTCTAGTTTCAGTTACGGGGAAAGAAATGTTCTGCGAAACTGAACGATTTCGAGTGACATATACCCAGGTGGCGCAGTGAGTTGGCAGTTTATATGCTGAGGCCGTCCAGCTTTATAAAGTCCTCCGGTGCATGGAAGGCATGCGCAACGATGGTGGATTTATTGGTTGAAAATTTCGTCAGCCAAGTTTGGTACCAAGACTCTAATGACATGAAGTCCTTTCGTATATTTTTTTACACAAGAATCGAGATCGCGAGGAAGAATAGCATTGACAAGTTTGATATCGTCAACGAGTAGGGATAGTTTGCTATGCTCGACAACTTCATATATATTGCTTATATACATAAGAAAGAGGAACGATCCCAGAATGTTTCCTTGAATCCCTCCACTAGTGACTGATCCTGGCGTTGAGCTGTAATCACTTATTTTTACTGTGTGTGCTGCTTTCAATGTATGAAGCAAACCAGCTAGACAATGGACCACGTATACCAAAAGATGCTATTTGGATCAAAAGGCACGTTCAGGGCACACGATTAAAAGTCCTTTGCATGTCCAGCGGTATAATGCTAATGGCACCTCCTGAATCAGCGGATTTTGCAACATGATTAAGAAATTCCAGTTGACATGTCACATAAGAATGCTTGTTGAAAAACCCATATCGCGAGTGTTTTATGAGATTTTGTGATAACAAGAATTCAACCACGTGACGTTATCCTTTCCAACACCCTAGGGCAAACTGAAGTATGGTTAATAGAGCTATAATTGCTGATTACTTGTCGGAAGTCACTTTTATAACGGGGCTTACTTACAGACTTCTTCAACTTGGAGGGAAGGAACCTGACGTTAAAGAAGGTGTGTTGATATTAAACGAAGATAGAGGAACGTCTTTCCCTACTTGTTTGAGAGCAACGGGGTGAGTACCGTCAAGTCCAGGTAGATAAGAAGATTTGATAATAGCTAACTGAAAGCGTAAGACCACTGCGTCGACAACAAGCGCCTGGAGAAAAATGAAAGCACCCTTCAGATTCCATTGATGAAATGTTGCAATAAGGCGCTGGCAGCTGTGCCCGATGCGTCTGCGTCTGTACTGGCGGTGACGTTTGCGTCGAAGTGACGCAGCATCACTGCAACGGCTTACGCGTCTTTGGTGTAGTTGAAAGGGTTGACAGCTGCTTCTGAAGACTAGGCGCTGACGTTAGAACGGCCATGGAGTAAGTCGGTTGGGGGCCCCATGAGTTGCGTTCGACGCGAGATAAATAGGCGGTAACAGTCAGTCGTGCCGTAACACAACATCATTCCGCTGATGTGCACGCGTCACCCATATTGTTTGAAAATTTTACGAAACCCTATATGAGCAGGCGCATAGTAAGAACAGTTGTATAACCCATATATACCTATACGCCCATTCACAGTGATCTGTTTATCCTGGCACGCCTTCTCGCTATAATTAATGGTAGCCGGCACTAATCGATAACTGGCTACCGTACAAAACTGTTCACATAAACCTTTGCGGAAAATAACACAAAACACCCCTCCTGTATACCCTACACAACCGCATTTAAACTCCAACCCGCACTTCGTACCGCATCCCCTGCATTAAACCTTCCTTGTTAACACCTCACAATCTTTGTGTGTCATGGATTATAAACCTCAAGTTTAAACCTTGGCTTTAAAAACAAACTGATGTCCAGACACCGTACGGGGCTTTGATTATCACGTGGCAATCACTCAAAAAGATGGCTGCTGGTTACTCGCTTACCTCAAAATATTACGGCTACTCGACAACGTTACATAGTTTATTAACCAACACAAAAATATTAACGTCCCATAATGTCTATCGAAAAATTATTGTCATACGTAATTCGTCATCGTATATGTGGTCAATCCACATTTTCCCATTTAAAACACGAGAATGTGTTCCTTTTCTTAATCCCACAACCATTCATTATTCGAGGAGAAGTTCCGCGATACTGGACGCTCAAAACGCCGTATTGACCGAACAGCTTGTGAGACTGCCAATTTTTGAACGTTTCCGGAAATCGACGAGGGCTTACACTGGAATCTGCCTGGCTGTTTGTAATATTCTGGAATTTTCCGTTTTCCTTCGCCCAAGCTGATTGATTTTTGTATTTTTCCGTTTCCGCGTACATTAGGTTTCGGTGAAATCTCTTGGTGATACATTTGGACGTATCTTCCGTCTTGACATCAAGCTACTTGGAACATCGACTCATATATAACATTGTAAAGAGTAAATCAGTGTAACAGCACATCCTTCAGAATGTATCTGTGGGAACCACATACTGTTTTTCTCTACCGTATTTCTCAAAGCTTTGTAAACTGCGATTTTCCTGTCACCGATCATGCCCTTTTTGCTGGCGGATTTCACATTTGTCATATTACAGAACTAATTATTTTGTACCTCCTGTGATTTTCAGCCATGATCGCGCTTACCCCAGCGTGTTTCTCGCACATGCGCGGAGAATTATACATTATCACTGTTAAAACGATGAACAGCATCGAGCGCTGTGGGGAAGTGAAAATTGCGAACCGTCTGCACCCTGCCGGTCAGCGGCCGAATGGCGTGATGATCGACACGATTCCCAAAGACCTGCATTGCTGACCAGCGGAAAGTGTATTTATCCCTACTAAAACTGACATTTTAAGATGCAAGTCGTTCGACTAGCAACTGCAGATGGTTCTGGTACTCTTCGGAGGAGGAGCTTGCCGCCAAAAGTGTCGATACAGGAATGGACGAAGTCCAAACTCGTTTTGACGTCGCTGGTAAACCACTGAAACTTTTGGGTGGAGTTCCGGGGGCTAAACGGAATACGCAGACGTTCGAATAAGCGGAATGATACAATGGCTGCTATCCTGGCGATATTTTTAGCAGCAGCTGGAATGTGGTAATAAGTATGAACCAGATTGAGCTTCGAGAACACACTGTCGCTCCCTAGGCTAACTGTGATATCCTGAATACGCGGAATAGGATATCTATTGGGCATCATGGCTTTGTTGAGTGCGCGACAACCTTTACGCAAAAGTCAGTCCCACGACTTTTTCTGCATCTTGTGGCGAGATGGGGTCCAGGGGCTGTCCCCCGTACGAATGGTGCTAAGCTGAAGCATGTGTCCCAGCTCGGCGCGCGCTACTTTAAGTGTGTCGGCTGTTACTCGACGAGTTCTGGCAAACATTGACGATCCAGGTTTCGAGATGCGGTGGTGAGTTGCGCCCTTCAAGGGTGGTGGCCAGATCGGCCACTTCAACATGATAAGATACCACCCGACTAGATAGGCGCAAATATTCGTGACGGTTGGGCAGGCCACGGGACTAATCGGAACCGTGCTGGTCACCGGCGGTAGTAGGCGTACCGTTCACCGCACGTGAGGTTGGCTGCGCTTGCTTGAATCATCCACAAGGTTCCGGTGGAGGACGGCGATCTCCGTACCATTGAGAATGTAGCCGCAAACTCTAGATTCGCCGTCTCAAATAGAGAAAAGACTGTTTCGGGAGCAAGCAACGTCGGCCTCCGCAACCTGCTGGCCGGCTGGTCTCTTTGGCTGTTTCCGAAAACTGAACACAGACCATGGCAGAGGCGAGCACGACCACGAAACTGCTGATGGTACCAGCAGTGGTCAGGGCAAGCCCTCGTCGCCCTATCGAACTCGACCGGGAGGCTGGTCTGTTAGATTTTCCTGAGAGCGACTGCGGACGCGAGCTTCGAGTTATCAGCGCCTGGATCTGGCGCGCAAGCTTGTTCACATGATCGGTCAGAACTGCCAGTAACTTCGGCGCTGGCGCAGACATTTGGGGAACCTGTTTTCCGTATGTTTCCGGATGTGGTCGGTGGTACAACCCTGCTGAAAGAGAACCGATTATTGGTTGGCGCTAATCATATTTTGCATATCCCTAGGTAGTCGTTGCTTCCACATTTCTTTCATAACTCGAGCTGTGTTGCGCTTGCGAGGCGTTGTATATGGCGTGGAAGTTGTGAAGGCTTCCGGCCACCTAACTCGGTAGTGCTAAGCAGCTGGGCGATGCGCTGACGGTCTGAAAGGTTGATGCGTTTGACATTGGCTCCTTCCAGCAGCTCGCACGGCTTAAGTGAGCATGGCATCTCCAAAATGTTGTACATCTTACCTATGACATGATGCGAGAGGGCCGCGACAACGTGATGTAACTTCATTGGTCTCGTGGCTACATTTTGCTGTGGAAAATTGGCCTCCAGTTGTGCAATTCGACCCCGGGGACTATTATCATTAGAGGGATCAATCGGGTCGGGAACGTCTGATGGACTGAGAATCTGTTCCTGCATAATTTGAGCAATAGCATAGAGTAAAATTAAATAAACGACTGAAAAAGTTATAGTAACTTACGTCGGACAGACATAATATACCTGCAAAAAATTATAACATATTTGGACTCGCAAGTTTTGGTGCAAGCGTGCACAAAATTAACACTCCCCACGTATATACAGAGGGTACCGGATGCGAAGTACTAATAAGAATAATCTTGGGAGACCGAATGTACTATGCACGGCAGCTACTATGAACATCGACAAATACTAAACGAAACTGATATTTGAAAACGCTTATGGCGGTTAGAGATCCGACCGTCGAGCGCGCGAACAATCTGGAGGTGTTGTGTGGCGCCATCAGCGTGCATGGTTCCACAAGCATACAGACAAACAAGCGATATGGTTTGCCGTGAATAGGCGGGAGACGAAGGTCCTTGCAATCCTATATACAATGTGAACTAAATTTTTGAAGGAAATGAACATATCTTACAGCGGGCAGACCGAGATTACCCCCATGTCACTACAATAACGTACCTGCCTTCATACAATTTTTAGTTCTGTTTACCCTTACTGCGTTAATTTTAAACGTCTTCGTGACGTTTTATTCCGGGTTATTCCACGTCACTTAAGATGAGTGATGATCCAAGCCATAATACGTTTTGATCAGGCCCATACGAAGTGAACGGCGGTCATGTGGCTTCTCTAAGTATCCCGGCTGCAACCTTGTTTTCTGCTTGTCTGTTCTGTACGCATGATCCTGTGTACGCTTGCTATAGGAAGTTTAATACAAACTCAGTGGCACTTTCCTGCAACAAGTTGCACGCAGTGAACACTTGCAAATTTCTTAACGACCCATCTACTGCCGTCCTCCACCGTCGTCTAACGAACGTCGTTTAACGCACTCGAAGGTACAAGGCACTTTTTGTGGGTGACCATCGACAGTAGAAATGAACGTGATTGGTCGGAAGTGTTGTTGATGTTCATTTATAATGCGTTCAGATGTTCTTTCATGGTTACGGCTTCCTAAGGGTTTGTTTCTTTTTAGGTGAGCGGCGTGAATGAATCCCGACTTCCGGTAGTACTGCGCACGTTTTACAAAATTCCTCTGAAGGCACTTCGTTCCAGTTCCCATATGAAAATTCGCAGCTGATTATCGAATTCCACGAACGCATTACAAAAAAACCCTCCGGCAAGTAGGCTCAAAACACTCTGCTGAGATGTGCCGTTCCCAACGTCTTGCGCAAAAATGGCTGTCTGTCGGACAAAGCAACCACAATGAAATGTATACGGTACGCCAGCCAATAAACAGCCACCACGTCCAACTCAGCCTATACACACTCGATTGCCGCGGACCCGCTTTCCACTGTTTTTCGCCGAGCTCGCTTTCGAGTGCGGCCGAGTAAACCAGAGCCCACCTCGCGCTACTTCTCGCTCTTTTCCCGATTGCTACTGTTGGTCCCAGACTACGCTGGAACCAACTGTTCGTTGCATTTCCAAACATTGCCGGAAATACGTGGTTTGTTTCCAAATCCTACTTCGTCCTTTCAGTCCGATCCCTGGTGGGACTACAGCTGGACCTTTCTTCGGGAACGACATTTAAAATCGTCTGTGGTCAAGGGTCTAGCGCGTAGCCACTTGTCCAATACACACTTGCGTTGCGATGATGATGATGATGACGGCGATAATGATAATGATGATGGTGGTGATGACGATGATGATGATACCCCCGCTACTTTCTCTGTGGCCTTATCTTATGAACAACGTTGAAAGCCGTTGGCGCCTAATAAAAGCAGTTCATACTTCCGTTACAGTTTGAGGGAGTATAAATGCACGTATAAGATCTGTGCTGATTGTATCGTGTACCATATAGGTCGATGGAGCGTCCATCATGTTACACACTGTAACAAGCAAGCGAGAAGACAGAGTCCGGGTGAGAATGCTTGCGAAACACATGACACCTAAATACATCTAGGGAATGAAAGGATACGTACTGACTAGTCTCTCTTACGGGAGTCTTCCAGTACTTGATCAGTTGGCACCAGGTTGACAGTATGCTCTGTAAGAGCTTGGAAAATAGCAGGTAAAACAACCGAAACAAAGTGGCGCACGTTGCGCTGATTTAGATTTCCCTCTACACCACACTCTCGCTAACGGGGTACCGCCCTGGTGCTCTCGGTACGTGATTCGAACCCCCAACCTTTGATTCATTTCCCGGTAACTACCCTGATTTCTCTGCTTTGCTTGAAGCTTCGGCCGGCTTCAGCCAAATGAAGCTTACGACCATGGGCTGTTATCGACTATCTGTACTTCGAATGTAACACGGTGTCTCACTAAGCACCCGCCCGAAAACAAAAGTACCGTTCCATTCCTGGAGTTTACCGAGTGCTCCAAGGGATGGAATGTCTGTGTGTGGATAGACTTCCGCTTCAACTAGGACACGATCTCCATGAGCTTTCTTGCCATATTCCTTTTGACGACGTCGAGTTGTAATTAAATGCCGGCGGGCCAATTTCTGACGTCTAACAATTGGGTTCCTCGAGGATATGACCTAATCCGTGGTTATAGGGGGCAGTCTTCCGAGATAAGGTGTTTGCAAACTCGACGGAAACCGGAGATCTCTAACAGTCCAAATGAAGACCGGCTTTTGGTTGGTGGAAGAGTGGACGGTGCTTCGATACGTTATCAAGCACTGTGGCAGCACCTCATCCCATTGTCGAATATCCCCTGCAAATACTTCCATCATGTCCATTAACGTACGGTTAATAGGCTGGACCAGCCTGTTTCCTTCCGGATGATGGAATGGTGTCCGTGTTTTATCGACCTTCATGAGCCTGCACAATTCCTGCATGGTGGCGGTCTCAAAATTGGAATCTTGATCCGGGTGTAACCTCTCCGGAGCATCCCAAATACAGATCCAATTGCTGGTAATTGCTTGGCAATTAAAGAGGCGCCAATAGACGACAACGGCACAACTTCAGCCGATGTTTTGAGGTGACCCACCATTAAGAGGGTGTACAGTTTTTCTTTGCATGTCTCAGGTGAAGGTCTCATTAGCTTGACGTCGGTTATCTCATTCAAATATTCAGTATGTACTAGTTGTATTGGTGCTCTGTAGTGCGGAATTGGGTTTTCCAACCTATCACACGATGGAAGACAGCGGTAAAAATTGGCGGCATCCCTCTGTTGGCAAGATCACCAAGACCTCACTCGTGCTGCATCATCTAATTTACTTTGTCCCGCGTGTCTTTTTCTCGGTGAAGGTGTTCTAGCATCTTGACTACTTTAGTCTGGGGAACGACAATATGCCTGGGATAAGTTGACTCAGATATATGTGAAGGATGCCATCCACTATCACCAGCTGCTGCAATTGGGCCCGCAAACTTCGCGCCCCTCAATTGCAGTCCGCAGGCTCATCGTCCATCAGCATGCTTCCCCTCGATGACACCCTCCCATAAACCAACGTTAGCTCGAGACCATCCTCCCATTCTGTTCTGTAAACTGATCAACGTCACGTGTTGTATGGTGTAAGAAGGACAATCCCCATGATCGCAGGCTGGTCTTCAAAAAGGTATATCTGCATTCATGTGCTGTTTGCCAGGCCGATGGTAGCACTCAAAAGCATACTGCTATCAACACGCAGTCTATCCTCCCGGGTTGCAAAAATTCCTTGGGCAGGCTAATGGCTGATAATCAGTACACACCACGAACCTAATAACAAGCAATCGGTGCCGACATTGGTTTGAGAATAACAGTAGTGCTAGCATCTCCCTCCTTGTGGTGTAGTAGTTTTTTTCTCGTTTACTTATGGATCAACGTCCGTGCGCGACAGCGTATTTTCCACTGTTTCATCGTCTTGGGGGATACTCTGACATGAGACTGAACGCTGGCATCGGTGTCCAATATTAACTCACCAGCCTCCTTGGTGCAATCAAGAAAAGCTAGTATTAGAGACGCGCACAATGCCTTACGCGGTTGGTCAACATTGCGCCGCTGCATCTCCGCCCACACTTGCGGCCTATCCACAGAAAGCCATTCAGAGGTTCTGCCATCACTGAAAGATTGCGGGCGAATCGTCGGTAGTATCAAGCTAGACATAGGAAACTCCTCACTCCACTGACAGTCACTGAGATCGATCTGTCAGAATGCCGTCGTTAGATATGACACACCCCAAAGAATAAACTTCCTTACGCATCAATCTGTATTCAACCGGGTTAAGCTTAAGCCCAGCCTAGTGCAGCCGCTATAGTATGACTCGTACCTTTGCGAGGCGTTCGTGGGATAACGTACCGTGTGCGCTAACGCCGTGCAGATGTATCAACACTTCCGAGGCACCAGACTGCGAAGTGCTGATTGCACCAGGCGTCTAAATGTTGTCAGGGCGTCCACCAAGCCGAATGGTACCGTCTGAAGTTCGTACAGCTCGGAGGTAGAGTGGACGCCGGTTTTTTCCTGTTTACCTCGTCAACTTCGGCTTACCAGCTGCCAGATTCAAGGTCGGACATACCAGACCAACACGACCCACTTAGCGCCATGGTCTGGTTCGTCGTCCGGGCATGGAAGAGAGGACGAATCTCGCTTCGTAACGCTGTTCAGAAGTCGGTAATCAGTACAAAGACGTAACTTCTCGACATCCTCTACCAGAGCTACTGGGGCCATCCAAGATGAATCAGAAGGCTAGATAATGTTATTTTTTAGGATCTGTTCAAGTCATCTCTTGGAGTTCCGGCTGGTATTGAGTCAGTATCCGTCTGAGTGGTGTTCGTATCGGTTTAAATATCCCTCAATGGATGTGATATCTCAACACTCCTGTGCGCCTCGGCAGTGTCACGTTCCATGCAAAACATCCACCTGCTCCCTAATCAGATTGGTCAAACCGACCTTCAGTTGACCATCCCCACCGCCAGCTTATCCATGGAAAACTTGCAGTAGTTCCAGTATCTGCGCTTCAACGTGGCCAGGTTTAGGAGCTATAGTGAAACTTTCGTGTCCGTGGTCTCGCCGCCTTTCTTGTAGATCATCGTTGCCACGTTGTCGTCTGGCTAGTGAACAGTTTCTTTCAGGTTAAATTTATGCGACGGCCGAGCCTCTCCAACACGCCCACTCCTGGAATCACGTCCCAAGGCAGCCTATCGACAATCATCACTTCATAGCTGGGATGCGTTCCGGCCATGTTTACCTCAACATTCATTCACCCACGAACCGTGAGGGATGTCTCGTTGACTGGTAGCAACCTGTTACGCGAACAACGCCAGTTGCGCCCCGCCAGACTAATGGCTACTTTCGACCTTAATAGGTTGCAGGGCGCTCCTCTGTCGGTGATGCAAGAGATGCACCGTCCGTTCATGGTGATCAGTGTTACGGGTGACCTCCGGTTTCCTGACATGGCAATTGCCAAACAGATTAGTCGGTCTATGCTCGCGCCCTTGACCTTTAACGCATTAGAAGTCAGTGAATTAAATATGAACGCTGACCCATCTCAGGTTTTTCTGTTGTGACCGCACGTTCGTGCAAATGGACCGAACCGTTGGCAGTATTAAGAGTCGCCCTTTGACTATTTCGTTTGACTGGGTTCATGGGTCTAGGCGTCGCACTAGAAGTCTTTTCTTGACGGCTGAACAACAGCCCTCACTTCAAGTTTGGGGCCAACACTCTCCTGGAAGCTGATCGTGACTGCTTTGAGGTGCCGCTCGACCTCAGTAGCCTGCTGCAGTTCGGTGGGCGGTTTCTTCGGGAACCGCTCGTAAACCATCTAATAAGTCACTCCTTCCACCAGCCGTTACAGTACCCGTTCGGCCTGTTTTCTAATGGGCCTCGTTGAGGAACCTTGGTGGGCCAAGAGCTTCAGCCGCCGTACGAAAATCTGACGTTGTTCGTGGAACTCTCCTCTATGGTCCAGGGCAAAGACCCCGTATGTGCGTTTCTAAGACGTTGATGTATTTGCTCGTTCCTGTCATTTTTAACGATCCCATGTTCTAACGCAACTATAAGCCTCTGTCCTGCTGGAAAGTTTGGCAGTGTGTTTGGCTGACGATGGGTCAAAACGTATCCTCGTACCGCCGAGTCTGCAACTCCCAGCCTGAGAAGTCTCCGCTCAGGTGGAAATTCGCAGGTGCAGTGACGGTCTCAGTAGTCTCCACAGCGATGTTTCCTAGGGAGAAAACTGGCGTTATCAGGACTGTGAAGAAATCTAGTATTTTTTACGGAATCCCCGCGGCAATAACAATTGACAGTTCTTCCCTACTCGGAGGGCATTTCGGCATATTGGAGGGGTTGCCAAGTGTAACAGGTAAGCCAGACGTTCTGGCTTCGTCTACCCGTCACACTCGTAAACCAACTTTGTATAACGCAGAGACACCGGGGGGGCAGAGTCCTTCCGGAGTGAGGGTTCCAACGATAGTTCTCTAGAGGGAGGACGGAAACAAGCGTGAGCCAAAGGGCCGATGCGACGTGCACACGGCTTACATAATCGACAACTAAAACGGTGTGTTTCAAGGCGTCAAGGCCATGCCATAGTAACGTAATGTCACTACGTTGATCTCAACGCCAAACATGACCTGAATATCACACTTGATCCGTGGGTAGCTCAAATTTTTGTTAATGTTTTTGCACTTCTGTTGGGCATGTGGCCAGTGGCTGTGTAAATTATTTTGGTTGGTTGAAAGTACTGATGGCGCTTGTTTGAAAATCAAAAGAAGGTGAAGCTTTGTGATGAACAGAAGCACACGTAACTTTCTTCGAACATACAAGTGGTGCGCACTGAACATGGGTAAGCCGACCTTAACGTCGCCCTCCTTTGAAGCTGCCAATGTTTGCGCTGCGAACACACAACCTAAATGAATTAATTACGGGGCACTGCCTCGGCGATTTTTTATATGCTGTGCCATTGCGCTTCCGTCACCATTTCACTCAAAACTACCTCGGTACGTGGATAATTATTCTTGTCTCCGATTGAAGCAACGTCTTTTTCCTACCGATTGCTGAGATCTCAAAAACCCTTGCGGAACATGCCCAAGTAACACGACCGTCTAATGAGTGACTACTGACCGTCTATTCACTGTCAATTGACCGTCTTACGAATGACAATTGGATGTAGCGACGGGACACTCGACAATCACTCAATATACGGTCGGAGGAAAATTTTTCTCAGCCACTATTTCGTTACGAACGCTTGCCGGTCTACATTCTAAAGGCCAGGAAGTACGAGCACGTCTTGCTTTCGAGCTAAAATCACGCCTTTGCGCAGCGGTGTCGATATATGGGTAAAATTGTAAAACAAACGGTTTTAAGTAGCAAACACGAAGTGGAGGAAAGTGAAATGTACACCACTGATAAAGATTCAGTCGTCAGGCGATTACCGTTTCTGTCGTCTACTTGGGCACTTTGTTCTGTATCCATCGGTGAACATTTCGACATACTCTTGACAGTCCGAATCCCACTGGAAGTGGAATATCTCGGTTAACATTGGGAATAGGACAATGTGGTAATTCAGTAAAATCAACGAGAATATTGCACTGATCAATTACATGGCACGGTCATTAGAGTTTGGTCGAGGCTATCGATACATCGGCAGTCCGTTTATAAGCGGATTAATATCAGACAGCAGTGGAAGTTTATGGGTTTAGGGCTATTGTCACATCAAACATATTCAGAACAAATAAGGAAATTAATCGCAAAATCACTCAGTCATTCACTCTGACCGCAAAGTCGTTAACAAAACGGAAACCGCCTGCCCTTGCTTTTCCACTGAATAGGTATGCACATCTCACATTGCTAATGGCCGGTTATTTTGAAGCCGCGCGCCGGAAATACTGGTCATGTACTGTGACTAAACAAAAACAAGCCGGCGGCAATTGAGTAATGAACATGTAACCCAAGTCCTACGTATTTTTCCCGTTCTTAAAGTTACAAACAGAGAAGCGGAAATCGCTTTATCATGGAGTTCGTTGGGTGACCAACGTGAGACACCCAATAAACACTTGAAGACGGTCGACCGACTAAGTGTGCAACTTGGGAGTGCATGAAGTGTTTCAGTAAACTAGACGAGGCCCCATGTGTGTTGCCGCAATCATGATCGCGACGTTTTGACAAACGCTTCCTCATATGTACCTTAGGGTTACTTCGGCTCTGGTCGGCTGACAACTGCTTAGTTGCAGTGGCCAATAAAATGTCTACTGTCGTGAGCCCACTTTCTCCCAAGGAGAAACAACACGTTGCTCACCTCTTCAGAAAGGTCACATACCTACACGAACTGCTTTTTCGAGAAGGCTTTAATCCATCCGGGGCTGTACTCGTCCGAGTGCTCGACACCCTCAGTGAACAAAAACAAGGCATTCTTGAGTGTACTCGCAAGGCGTCTGAGACTGTCAGTGCACTGTGTATGGCCACGGTTAAAAGCCGTCTGGCTGAAACACAAAGAGCTATCTCTGACATGAAGTCAGAGTTGAGATCACTGTGCGAGTACATAGCGCTCGCTCTTCTAGGTGCGGCAGTCGCCTGCAAGGCAGTGGCTTTTCCACAGTTCAAATTGAGGAAACTGCAGCAAACCTGGGGGACAGGCCATTCCAGGAGAGAAAGAATGTTTTGAGAAGAAACGCGTAGCAAACAAGCTCGTTTTCAGTGTTTCATCATCAGGCTAAATACAACACATTTATATGGGTTCGACAGGGGTAGTACATCAATAAGGGTAAGGGATGTTAATTATTAGTGTCAAGTTAGTCAGACTCATCAATTAACATACTGTTATTCGCTCAGTCGCCCCAGAGATAGTAAAAAGATCCAGCTGTGGATCTTACGTAAAGATTGTAGACTTGAGGGATCACGCCATGCAGTGTTTGCTCTGCGACACATTGTTTCACA
>LUCH01001270.1:0-11337 GCA_013368495.1 Paragonimus heterotremus | reverse complement strand
CTTCCGCCATTTGTGTACTGAACTTGATATACTTATTAAGTTCTTTCAGCACAGTGGGTCTTTACGTAGGAGCAACTATCTGCCCAAACACTTGATGAGTCTGACTAACTTGACACTAATAATTAACATCCCTTACCCTTATTGATGTACTACCCCTGTCGAACCCATATAAATGTGTTGTATTTAGCCTGATGATGAAACACTGAAAACGAGCTTGTTTGCTACGCGTTTCTTCTCATGACTAAACCGGGCATATTTACGATACTCAAACGAACCAAAGATTGTCTTGTGGGGACGTTTCCTGCTCACATCCTCTCTCCAGGTGAGCAAGCCAGAGCAATGTCAAGCGCTATCTTCCCCATTGCGATAACAAGCTTAGTTACTGTCAGCAGACTTCGTTCCACAGCCACCAATAAATCATTCTAACTTCTTTTGATGTTACCAGTAAAGATTAACACAAAGGGTGGTACTGACCAAAACAGTTTAGTTGAAGAAAACTTATGCTAATCATAGGGGAGTCTCATTGGATCGCCCAGTGCAGGAACGGCAGAAACGCTCCCAGCTTGATAGAGCAAGTTCAAGCATCAAGGTTGACCCCAAACCTCAAGTCGACGCAAAGGTCATTATTTCTATTCTCAAGAGGATATCAGTTCGCTCGAATGGATCAACCTACGCACGAACATCCAAGTCAGAGGCGGTCACCTCTATCCTCTTGGACAGCCTCTCTACTGTTTAACTGCACAGATGTAAAAGAGTAGCCCCCAAAGACGCTGGAGACGAACATTTTCCATCTTCCCATCTCGAAGGTCCCGTTGAAACTTAATTTACACCCAAGATTTTCAACTCAGTGGAACTGTTCGGATCACCTCCTACGCTCAAAAAGACTCATACCCGGCTTATTCGAACCGCATTTCCCTCAGACCTGTCGAAGTCATTTCGGCCAAAGCTCTCTTCTAATCTGAAATCCCACCCAAATTTTTTGGGGTGCAGAATTGCAAACCACTTTCCAGTAGTTCAGAAAGCGATGGCCGTTCGAAGGCTGTCGGCCTTGGGCCAGTAGGAGTGGACGAAACGGCCCTGTGATGAGACGGCCGCTACCCTCCAAGAAGGCACACGAAACTCCAACATCGTCTACGCACATCCCCTCGCCATCAGGACTGTTTAATCAAGCACTTCCACGTGCTCTTCCATCTCATTTTATACCCGGTCACATCAATAAATGGTTGTAGTGACCAACTGTCGTGTGACCTCTATAGAGATCTCGGTTGCAACCATTTTTCCTTATTGTTTGTTCTGTACGCATTATTCTGTGCATGTCTGCTATAGAAGGCCTGATGTGGGCTCGGTGCCATTTTCTTCAGTTGTGCACGCGATGCAGTGGACTTGTCAATCAAATGACAAGAATGTCAAAAATATGATAATATCCAAGGAGGGTTTTAACGGCAACGGATGGGTTCAGAAGGTAAGCGTACAAATCAAACGGAAGACGTGCCAGTACGGTAGGAACGACTCACGGGTAAGTCGAGGTCCACTGGATTGAATGGACCACCACGATAGAGAAGGACGGTTACAGGGAGCAGATTCGTTAGACGACCGATAGGTAATTCCACAATAGACACAAGATAATGAACGTTGAGCGTTGATAGACCAGCTGATACGCGGAAATGAGGTATTCCACCGCCCGATCACTTTAACAGCGCAAAAATCCGTATGAATGAAGAAGACAGCGATGATGCGCCGGAACTCCTGTTTATTTGTGTTGACGATTCAGTTCAAAAGGTGATGGTGACGGTTTCAAATAGGCGCGTGGATGAAGATAACAAAACGATATATTAAAAACGTTCAAAAATTAACTATGAAAGATAATTATGAACTGTGAACACTACACCAATTGCATGCAGCGGGCGCCCGTCATTGTCCTAACGACCCCTCCACTATTCCATTCCTCAAGGTCATTTCGTCCGGAACATTTTTGGGTGCTGTCTAATGCATCCGGAGGTTCCATGGGAAGCTCATTTCCTTCTCGCATCCGTGAAAAGTACATTTGTAGAGTGTAACATGCAAGCCGGCTGTTCTTGTTCTCTGATCATCAACTAAACATACGGACCAACTCTTGTGCAATGTGGAGACGCCGGGGGACAGCGTTCTTCCCAAGTAGGAGATCCAGTGAATCCTGTAAAAGGAAACAAGAAAACAAGTATAGGCCAAAGGCCCAGCAAGCCATGTACACGACTTACACAAACATTAACAAAGACGGTGCCGACATCACAATCGTACGCTCAGTCACCGAATCAAATTCAACTTTTGCGCGTCTGTTGGTTTCGGTCACACATTACAAGAGCTCATTAATTCACCGGTTGACCTTGAGGCGCAGTTTCCTCATTAGGCTCTCCGCCCACCTACATCGAGGTGACGAAGTGCACGCTGGTATACATATGAATCCATATGATATATTAATGTACCAAAAGCTTCCGAATCAAAAAGAACACATACGTACACAAGCAATACATATAGTAGTGTGATTCCACGGTATACCGGTTCATTTTCCATATATATATGCGCGTATGTATATATATTACATACGTTCGAGGGAAAGAAATTTCTGTACAAAATCAAACAGTTCCGTGTATGAATACATAGATGGAATGCATATATATATGGTTTATAGACATGTGTGTATATATATGTGATTGTACATTATATTTGGATTGTTAACAGCTACAGAACGGCCGATCTCCAAAAAAGTGGTGAAAGTACAGTGTCATTTTTTCAGTGGTATGCGTAGGTTTCCTACGTGGTGTCAACATGCCGCAGTTGAACGGGTTCAATGAAATGTAGTATGGGAGTGGATGTGAAGGAGTGATTGGCAGTTGCGTCTTACTAAATGTGTGACGGTTAGTTTTAATTTACGGAATTCGCGGGTCCATGATTCTCCAAATGAAATCACTGGTGATGGAAGAAGAGCTGTGAAGGGCACCGGTTTACTGCATGCAACCGTAATGGGTTATTATAAGTATTGTTCTAAGTATGATGAACCGTTTCCCCTGGAATAATGCAGGAAATGGTTCTGTATGTGCGCATTGTAAGTGATGCGCACTCTACAGAACCTTCCTGGGAAACCACAGAAGCCTTAAACATCTGGATCCAATGCCATTATGCGTCCGTTCACTAGAATCCATGGATGTTTGTTAATTCCAAAGCAAGACGTTCATCGCGCTTGACAATTAATTACCTTAGAAACATGAAGTAGTTAGAGAGAAACTTTAGGAACTGTACCCTACGTAGCGGTGTATAAATTGCCGACAAAGC
Organism: Paragonimus heterotremus; assembly: GCA_013368495.1. Lineage (NCBI taxonomy): Eukaryota > Metazoa > Platyhelminthes > Trematoda > Plagiorchiida > Troglotrematidae > Paragonimus > Paragonimus heterotremus. The sequence continues at coordinate 8,028 of LUCH01001270.1, read as the reverse complement.
TGTTCGTCGAATGTGAAGCCGATTCTCCGAGAAGCAGTGCGTTGGAGCTTATGGTAAATGAGATTTAAACCAAACGCAACAAAAAAAGCGCATAAAAACAAAAAAACTGATGAAGCGAATATACACGGCTCACAAGTTCATGCGCACAAACTGGCATGAAGCGTACGAGTTGAAAAATCTCTGGTCGGCAGGAAATGATTCCAAACGTAACTGAATAAGGGGATTGAGTTATCAGATAAAATATCACAGTGAATGCTAATGTAACAACAGGAGAAAATATAGCATGTCTAAAGATACTAGCTGATTTCTCTGTTATTGATGGGTGATATTAATTGATCGTTTGCTCGAAACGAAGGAGACCACTATCCAAGGGACGACTCGGTCACTTAAATTCTGCATTCCGGTGGATTTTATGCGTTACTGTTTGTCCGTCTTTTTTAGACGATGATCATTGTCGTTGGATACAGTGTAGGCTAGAATTAATGACCGTCCTCTTTTCCAGCGAAATGTACCGTATGCTGTTTTCTTGACTTTGGCTCGTTCCTGTTTCGATTGTACACAAAAATAGAAGGAAAACAACCTTCAGAAAGCAGGAATCGTGCTTAAACCTTATTTGTGAACGAGGCCACTCTGCTAAGTGAGTGCTAAAACCTCCAGTAAGATATTCACAACCGGCACAAACCTTACAAACAAAGAAGTCGTTTCTCATCCAAGAGGTGATAGTAAGCCGATTCACCTTAAAAACATTTTTCGTTGTGAACGAATGGACGACAACTTCATAGTTCTAAATGACCAGTAAATTCAACCAAGTTTGTGTCGTATGACAACAACAAACAAAAGTTCAGCAAGACAGTCGAAAATGCTTAAGTACACAATATATTCCCAATGCACTGCTTGTCATGTTATGAAGTAGGCAATGAGGAATAAACGATTTCCTGATAAGTATTTCGGTTAACATTGTTCATTTTAAATCACACAGTTATCCAACCACTCTGAAGTGGATTCGCGAATTCAACGCAGTCGTTCATACGCTGGCTTCCATATTCGAAACAACGCGCAGAACCCACGCCGGATCATTAGGACTGTCGGCGTTCAACGAACTCGGATTACTGGCACCCCAGAAATTGTCCTGCGAGACGTTCAGCCAATTTATACTGGACGTGAGACAAGTTCTGCAGACACGCCCAAGTAATCCACTGCCGCCTTACTTCCCTGTTCATGAAGAGACGCTGGCATTCATCGTCGATCGGGACGCATCGACAACGTTTGGAATGACAGATGACACATCTCTGGGTGGAGATACGTACCTTCCGAATTCCCCGCAAACGTCAATAGATAACTCCGTGCTGTCAGCTTCCGGATTGTAGGGTTGCGACGTCATTTGAAGTGGTCTGGTGCTGGGTCCGGGTTGTAGGTCGTCGAGAACTGGCGTGATTTGGCGCGGCCGTTTCGGGAGTGGCGGACGGGGAAACAAGAAGACTTCGCTGGCGGATGCTGGAGGGATTGGTGTTGATGCGCCCAGTAAGTCGATTGATGTTGAAGAAAGATCGGTTGTGTTGTCTGCCAAATTGGTGGCCGCAGTTTGGCCGGGGGTTTTGAAAGCTTTCCACAGGCGAATGCGACCGTTGAAGTTGTGCCGCTTGATTGTGCGGTGAGTAGCCTCCATGAAATTGTTGTCTAGTGTTCCAAATGTCGGGGACTTCGGAGGGTGGCTGTGGTGATTGACAGTAAACCTATTTCTCATTACTGTTGTTTTATTACATTGCTGACAATAACTTGTACAATTGCGCTCGACGGATAAACTACCTGCTTTGCCTAGTTCGGTTGTTATTACCATTGCGTCGGAGCTAGCTCTGGGGTCGAGCTAATTTAACTACCTCATTTATGTATTACTGGAACCATCACAGTGGCTGTTACGCCAATTGCTGGTACGCGGAATCAGCTGCTGTTGCAAGTAGTTGAAGAACGTGGGGTAGAGTTGCTGGATGTCTTGCAAGGAGTTGGAGAATTCCTCCGTACTCCTGGTGTGCATAGCCTTGTAAAAGTGTTGGAGAGCAGTGGGATCAGGACGCCATTAAAATGATTACAATGAATACGACGAGACTCAGCAGTTGGTTAACGTTCTTCGGAAGGTGTACTCGGCACAATAATTGCCACACTAGCGGCAGTTCCTGAGAAATCGCTGCCCGGCTGGCTGCGCTATCGTCCACTATCATCGCCCTAGTGTTTATTGGTCCCGCGTATTGAATGAAGATGCGGAGGAACTGGGCAATGGTTTTGGTTATTTCGTTCGCCAGCCGTCCGAAGCAGATCGGCAGTCCTATTTCGCAAGCGTCAATCACAAACAGGACGAACAGTTAGTACCTGTCCGAACAGCCTCGGTGGGTGGCGTCTACTCCCATAAAATCGGGGTGGCGCCGGTACATAGTTCGTTCTCCGGATGTCATGATGAAAAATTAAGAAACGCGGTTCTCGGCCTCTAGAACGCAGCGGGCGTGCCCCGATTCGGAGAGTTTCCGGCTAGTTCTAACAGACACAACGGAGAGCTACTTTGGGACATGTGTTTAACACGCAAATTGCATGTCCCTAGCGGACGTATTCCTGTCGAACACATTGCGCATATAACTGCACAGAGTGAATAATTTTTTTCCCTGCATCTTAGCTGAGACGCCGATTACAGGGCTTCATTTGGGCAGCGATGATGTCCACCGCGTGATTTTGTGTGGCATCATCTAAAGTCACCCGGTAGAATTCCTCTGCGCTCCGGTCGACGTTCACGAACGACCGGCATCGAGTTTGCCCATGCGGTTTCGTGCGAAAACCACGTTCCTGTTTACGTGCATCGACAGATTTACACGATGGCCTGTTGCTGTTCCCCTTAGCGATATTTCGTCCGAAACAGTCGCCAAAGCGTTCCTCGAATATTGCATTGCCAATTCTGGCGTACCACTGTTCGTCACCACAGACTGTGGTTCGCAATCCCAGTCGGCCCTCTTCTGCGACTTGACTCATCTGTTGGGTTATGGCCACATCAAGACAACTGCATATCATCCTGCTGCCAATGAAATCGTTGAACGATCTCACTGACAGTTGGAAGCATCACTCACGGCGCTGCGTAGTGGTCAACGTGGTTGTTTGCTTGGAGTGTGGTGAGAGTTTTAATGTCGGCCGTAAGTAAGATATGCATTACTGATGAGCTGTATAGTAGAATTCGAGTGTTTTCAAAATGGACCGACTGGAACGTCTTGGATGTCATGAAAATCATTAAATGTGTTCGACATCATAGTTGCCTTACAAATGCAGCCGTGCCTGTTTATATAACCTTTGAGTGTAAACTTACTACAAACCACTGACTTCGAGGTTAGCGTGTTGACGAATGTATCACAGTGTTACTCCTGCCTGTATAATGAATGTGCTCCATTTCTATTACTGTAGGTTACACTCAGTATGACGTCACTGTTTTCACTCTCACCGTTTGGACAACCGGCTCACCGGTCTGTCGGTTGATCGTATTCTGTAGGTAAACTGGAGTTTCCGTCGTCCTCTCTAGCGGTTGTCGTGTGGTTGTGCTTAAGGTCCTTTCGCGTCCAACTTCCTAGGGTCTTTAATTGTTGCGACGAAGTGGAACTGAGAATGCCGTCAGTGACACGCTTCTGTCCGTGACGCCTCGTGTACTGATGTGTGCGACTTGAAAGGAACCCTAAGAGTGACGCTGCTTACCTGATGACCACAACTGTGCCCTCTGTCGCACGCATAGTTTGCTCTCAGTGAGAAAACTGGTGAACATTGAAAAGGTGTTCCCCGCCTTACGTCACACTTACGCCAAGTGATTCATTGTACCACGTGTCCAACTGTACATTACCACCTGGGTACTGGTCGTCTATTGTTAGCGACACAGGTGCCTAAGTCGCACGTTACGGTAATTTCACAACCGAAGTGTCATTTCAAACTGGTCAGTCATCTCCGTTTCTCGCGCTCGCATCTATTTCACCAAGTGCATCCACATCTAGTTCACGGTAAAAGGCGAATATACGTATTGATAACAAATGTGTATTTTGTAAATTTTGAATACAAAAGCATTGTGGTTTTTGCACCAGAGCCCCGTTAGCCCATCTGGGGGGTGGTTTTCACCGCCGCACCACGTCGAGGAGGGGGTGGGTTTTGCACCGGCCCCGCCCACCCTGTAACGTAACGTATTGAACTGATGAGTGCGGCGAAACGGAATGGGTGAGGAAAAACAGAGCGAACGCGTGAGTTGCATGGTATAAAGGGGTTAATGCAAGCAAGCGATTGCTACGCAAATGACAGTGAACGCTGCAGTGAAAGCGAGCAGAGCAAAATGTTGAACGTAAAACGCGAAATTCATTAGCAAAAACGACATTTAAAAATTTCCCGGACATTTGGGTGTCCCGCACATTGCTCATGCCACCAACGAAAGCAGTGGTCACATTGCACCCAATTGGTAACGTAGGCACCATCCTAGTTCTCTTGACCACAACCCGAACAGTGTTCGTCGTCCACGGGCGAAATGTGTTTCCTACAGACACCACGCCTACTCTTTCTAGCGATATGCTCGGACGATTAGACGCTGCGAATACGGCGTACTTGGACACTGTTAGCAAACTCCGTATCGTCCATCATGACCGGTTGCTCCCTTAAGCCTAATGTTGGAGATGTCTGCGGCATGCGCTATTTTCTACGTTTTGATTCGGAACCCGACGTGGACGGTTGACCAATCCCAGATTGAGTAGGCGGACGGCTAGGAGCCTCCAATTCAAAGCTACCTGTTCACCCTATCAAAACTTTTTCGCCGGATGTAATTATATCCAACAATTGCTTGAGCGTGCTCACAGTCTACTCGTACTTCTCACCTGGCGTGCTGTACACAACCCCACAAATGTTTGAAATAAGGTTCCTAGAATCCACCAACTTATTCGCTCTACTTTTAGCCTTCCCCCTGATTAAGCATTTGGAACGTGCACAGTCGACTGTCAATCTTTCAGAATAGTCTGGCAAAAGCCAACGACTGCCTTGCAGTAAATCGTTCGCCATAATTAAATCTTTGTGGCAGCGCCGCAAAAGATGTCTACATGGAATTTCCCAGTTGCGGAAGGATGAACACGTGCATGAGCCCTTACCGTTTAGGTTTAGTACATGTTTATCAACAAAAGTCACTTTCCCCGGTTCCACTTTTAAGACGCAAACGGACTTCTTCCAATTTGCCCCACCCACATTGAGTGCAAATGGGGTTAGCTGATCGAACGCACCAGTGCAATCCATAACAACCACCGAACGTTGATCCCTAACTAAGGGAATGGTAACCGTCCTCATGAATTTCATTTCTAGATACTCATTACGACTAAGTATTTCTTTCACGCGGTCAAACGACGTAGACGTTGGCGACAGATTTCTCTTCATGTACCTGTTAGCTGCCTCCACCCGATTATTCGTTCCATTCCCACAGCGTACAATGTCACGTCTTGCATACGTGGCCAAGTGTTCTTGTGCAGGCAGTAGACAAGTTTTCGGGTACTCACCGAGCTCCGCGTTTCGATTAGTAATACTGCTAACAATGCCATTGAACCCTTTTTACGACCTGCAATACAACAGGTCGCTCATTTCGTCGGCCAGAAAGTTCCTTTCCTCGGAAGAAGTTCCCTTCAACTGACTGCATCGGTCTACCATATTCTGTTTCATATGAAATGAACAGAATAAAATCTCAACATTCGGAAAATACTCCTGTAAGCATTCCAGCTGTGCCGGATGCCTATCCACTACAATAGTCTGAAAGTCCATTGTTGGCATCAGCTGGTTAAAGCTGTCCAACATGACCCTGTGACAAGGCAAACTTTCGTTCGGAAAGAAAATATAGAAGACGCTCTTACCCTTACCATTGCAATCTGCAACAACAACGTGCCATAAGTGGTACGCACCGTTGATGCATTCCGTCGTTGAATCCGCCATTGTTACACCCCCGTAATGTGTAGTGACCGGCGATCGTGTGGCTTGTCTAAGGATCCCGGCTGCAACCGTGTTTTTGTGCTTGTTTGTTCTGTACGCATGGTTCTGTGTACGCCTGCAACAGGAGGTCTGATACGAACTCAGTGCCACTTTCTTCAGTCTTACAACTAATTGCACGCAGTGAATGCTTGCCGCCTTCTTAACGACTTATCTATTATTTCATTATTCAAGGTCGTTTAACCCGAACCTATTCGAGCGTTGGTTAACGCAGTCGATAGTTACACGTACCTTTGGCCTGGCGCGCTTTTGAGCGCCGTCGAGTGGGCTGTAGCCCATCTCGCGCTTCTCTTCCTTTTTCTCTTGGTTGCTGCCGTTGGTCCCAGACCAGGCTAGAGCTAACTACTTATCACATTCACAAACATTGCTGGAAATACACGGTTTGTTTCCAAACCCCACTGTGTTCTCTAGTTCGATGCCTGTTGGGACTACGTTACGATTGCTCTTCAGGAAAGGCGTATTAAATTGTTAGTGGACGAGGGTCTAGCGCATACCCACTTGTCTACTAAAAATGCACGTACAACTCCTGCAGCCTCTCCATCTTGAATGATAATACCAACAATCTACCTTCATTGTCCGTTTTCAAATACATCGGTCCGAACGGTTCCAACATCTTCCGTGTACTCTCCAGATCACAGTCTGGATGTTCCCTCGATCTCTTCCTCCGCCTTAACAACCTCACATCGCTATGACTCATCACTATGTAGTATTGACGCTTGACGTAATCGATTACTTCCTGCGTCTTATAGAAACTGTCTAAGAGCCAACACACAGTCTTCTCGGCAGTACTTTCCAGTCAACGATTGCCTGGATAAACACCCGGGTCGACGGACATTGTCCGGTGGTTGTGAACAGGATGACTGTAGGGGGCACACAGACCTCCGTCCTTGTACGAAACATGGGTGACAGAGGGACACTGAAAATCCTCAAACTTGCAGCAGCATATTATACGGAAGGCACGACAAACTCACCTGTGATTCACATCTTCAATCTGTCTGCTCTTTCTTGCACAGTGCACACAATAAAGGTAGCACTGTTTGTACATCGCACATTCGGAAATTTTTTCCCCAGAATTCCGGGAGTACTGCGCACATGTAACACAATTCATTCTAACATAACTTATTCCTGTCTTCCTTTGAAACGTTCGTAACCGTTTATCAAATTCCACGAAGGCATCACAACGGAATCCCTCTGGAAATTAGACACGAAGTACTTCATTGGGGTCCACTCGTTCAGACATATTGCGCAACAACAGGTTATCTGGCGGACTAGGCCCGCACACTGCAATTTATACCGCGCCCTGGCCAATAAAAAGCCAGCGCGTCCCACATCAGCCTATGTGCACTCTACAGCCGATAACCCATTCTCTGATGTAACTAGTTTACACCTACTACTTATTGGCTTGATTTGTACGTCAATTCATTGGTCTTAATTGTCCTCAATCTCATTGCTTGAGTCCGAGAAAGCGTGAGCGTACTTCTGGGTTCAATGGGTTGTAAGCTGAAGTGGGAGGCTGGGGCTTTTGAGGTTTCCGTATCTCGATACGTAGAATCTCGAGGCCCTCAGTAACAGACTGAAATGGGAAAAAGAGGTGCAGTATCTGAACTAATGCAATAGATGTTGATCAAGGCGAGCCTTGAGAATTGCTACAGAGCTGGCAGAAACAACATAGTCTGGTAGAGCATTCCAAGTGTAGTGACCGGTGATCGTGTGACTTCTGTATAGATCATGGTTGCAACCGTGTTTTCCTGCTTGTTTGTTCTGTACGCATGATTCTGTGTACGTCTGCAACCCCAAGCAACACGACCGACTCATGAGTGACTCATGACCGACTCGTGACCGTTTCACGAGTGACTCATGAGTGTGACAACTGAACTCTTTTGAGTCACTCATGAGTCGGTCGTGTTGCTTGGGGTTGCAGACGTACACAGAATCATGCGTACAGAACAAACAAGCAGGAAAACACGGTTGCAACCATGATCTATACAGAAGTCACACGATCACCGGTCA
>LUCH01001269.1:122182-136671 GCA_013368495.1 Paragonimus heterotremus | reverse complement strand
TGGCATCTGCCGCTACGATAAACGTTTCTTTTGCATTCGGTAGTTTCAGGGTTAGCTGTTGCTCGTTCATCGCTTGTTGTACTCGCGTGAACGCCCTCTGGGCATCGTCGGTCCAATACCAGTCGAAATTTTGTTTGGAGGAAATAAACAGTCCAGATTTGAACAGTTTTGAGATTACTTGCTAACTTTAGAAACTCAGGGTACAATAGTTGATTCAAACACACATAGTAAACCAAACAATTGGTTACTTCTTGGAAAATATTGTAAATCCTACCTATGTTACTGATCTGAAGGGACGTTTTGTTGTCAGGCTTGACAGAATTTATATAAAAGATAGATGATGTAATGCTTATCCCATGATTTACCCCCCACGGACAATTATTCCAGTTGAAGAGCCACCTGTGGATATGAGATCTGTTTACAATAGATACTCATTCGAATAAACAAATCCGTCAGAACCAGACAGGAAACCTTTTGAGGTTTGAGGCAGGATTAATCATTCTCAGGAAGAAACAATTACATCAAATCAAATCAAACCTACGTAAGTGATGTCCACAAGCCCGACAACTAAATTACATAAATCTGTTCGTAAACAGTCCTCAGGCATCGTTCGGACGAGCTAAAATCTTCTACACATCAGAAAGACCGAATGGGATATTTGTTCAACAGTGGTTATGTTCCCAGAAAAACACTAAATCAATGCCCAATGAACGGTCACTTAACTACCTAAGCGGTACTCACCAAGAATGGCCTGTTTGAAGTAAAGATTCACAAAGAATATCGGAGATTTCTATTTTGAATCCGAACACCTGGAACCCTTGACTCAAATGAAACACTTGGTTATGGCATGGTGATCTGTTGCTGAAGAAACGGTCTGCACTTGACTAGTTATTACTGGGAACATGTTAAGGCAGGGCATAAACTGAGGGCCACATCCTGAACTGTAAACATACTTCTTATACTACTGTTAGAGAAAACAGTGGTTATAGTGATGTATTGCCTTTTTAGAGTACTTAGTTTAGATCAGTACTATATGTTTTTGGTCTTGCCCAGGACAATCTAACAGTATCCCACTTTGCGTGTTAGAATATTGTAGTACGGCAACAAATATTGAATGGTATAGCGCTTGCTAGATTACTTCCAGCCTTTTATTGCAAATGTAAATGTCAAAGTATTCGTTTCCCTTACATGTGATCTTTCGTCCGGGTATCCAAAACAGATTTTATTCAAAGGGTATTTAACAGTGTACTTCCTTTTACAGAGTAACGGTGAAGAGGTCAGTTTTGGTAAAACATCTCTTACAAAGTCAAGCTGTCTGATTCACTCTGACACGTCAAGTTCCATATGCTTTCTCTCACGGCGGGAAATACCCCCCCGCGACCCTTGTCTGTGTTTCTGTATGCTTTGTTACTGATAAATAGCACTGTACAGCTTCAAATGTTGTACATTAATACAAGAATGTGTATGGAATACGCATTTACCTCCGAAGTAAACACAGTTAAGTGGTACCTAACTCATATTTTGAAGGATGTACTATGGCAACATTGAGAACGATGGGGATTTTTTAACATTGTCAACTGCAGTGTAAATCGGGAATGCAGAGATCCACCAGCAGTAATAGTGTCGAACAACATGAGGAAATGATTCTCAGTTTTTTTATCTTACGGTTGTTATTTGAAAATACTTCCACCAGAACATCGTTTTTTACACGAGTTTGGACACTCTATGAGTGTTTTGTACAAGAAAGCATGGACAACATCAGCCGCATTATATACTGCCGTGTCCACCAATGTCTTCAAGTCTCTTTTCCTCGTTAAACTGTCGAGTTTCGGTAGTATAAGAAGCTGATGAATGTCCCGTGGATTTCATCTTTCCTTATGAAGAATGGAACACACCTGAATGCTACGTGCTCTGCCTGTCTACCTACATGCTAGTCAATGGAGTTGACCAGTTTATGTTTGTTGACTGGCTGACCATTATCTGACCAGTCGATGTGCAATCAAATGGACCAGGAGAGATTTAAGACAGAATATTATCATAATGGAACCGCTTATAAGAGTTAGAAGGGTAAGAAATTAAAAACGGTTACAGACATCAATGAAAACACTGACTTCATGACACATGATCTGAAGAAAGGAGGTATAGTTCAACCGTCTTAAAATTCAGGTCAACAGCTCAAGATCTTGTAATCTTTGCTTCCTGTGTTTACTCATCTATAAGTACATCAACCAAAAAAACTGTCACTGCCATTCGGACACCACCTTCTTTCAGTTGCAACTTTCACATGCAAATGAGCCAATTGGCTGACCTTATTCGAAATGAACCAACATAAAATTCCTGTTCTAGTTTAAACGCTACTGATCGTGTTTTGGTACGTGAACACCGTCCACCGTTTCAATCCCCCAATCATGTTTTTTTTTAGTAGAACTTAATCGTTCTACTTATTGTTGACTGTCTAATGAGCTAACGTGCAATAAGAGCACACACATACTCACCGCGTTCTGTTTGTATTTTGTGCTGTCTCACGAGGGCTCATGCGTGGAGTGCATGTTTATATAGAACGTGGGCCTATACGTTCCCATCTACCTATCTAGCTTAGAAAAATCCGCTTGCCCAACCTATTGATTTCGACCGTTGTTTGGAGGATACGTTATAGGCGTGCAAGAAACGATCTACTACCAATTTAGAGTACATAGGTTTAGATCAAGGTCATTGGCAGAATCCTCAGCCGATGGGTAGGCACGGGATGAAATGATACAAAATGGCTCACCATCACTGGCAGAACAAAATGGTTACAGACTTTACGGTCAGAAAAAGCAGACATGAGAAGACAGCTGTACAGTTTCGATAGTATTAACAAGTTTTTACTTGGTCCAAGTCAATCCTATATGATATATACAATATATTCGTTACTCGCGAAAAATTTGTACCTACGTATTAGCTTCAATGCAACCGAACTGACATGATCAGTCCATAACTGGTCACTCTTCAAATGACCAAGAAGCGTAGCTGCAATATGTGTTTCGTTGGATTCGATACTGCGATCTACAGGCTAACTGACAAATCACGTGAAGGCAATCTACGTGGCTTTAGAAGCACCTGACAACCTTTCTCTCAAAACTTCAAAAGCCATGCTTCTTTACAGTAGTTAAGGCGAAAAGTAACCAAGTTCTAGCGTGCGAATGAGGTTAGAAACCAAAGTACTTTTGTAAATGGATGTTAATTCATTCAAAATTACTCTCCAATGCCATCGACTTCGTGGTGGTTTGGACTGGTTAATTAGAGAAAGTCGGAGTGAAATGCTTGTCTGTGCTGTCAAGACTTATTGATCCCAGAGACTCGGTTGCATGACCGTCAGTTCTAGCTCATCCGTAAGCGAGTGGTGTCATTGTTGGTTCGGTTGTTAGCGTTGTTTTGGACCTCATCCATCCGCACTTATCTGTACGTGTCCGGATAAAGTCTGCCATGTTATGTGTGAACAACAATCACCCCGGTCAGTTGGACTGACGGATAATGTAGTGGTTACGACGTCGTTTATTTATCGCACGTCCGAAGGCACAGGCCTTTTTTCACGGTTGGACGTCGGTCACTTAAACTTTTGTCTTGAGCAAAACGAACAGGATCAGATTTGTGGAGTGTAATGTGTTCTTTTTGTCCTAGCACGGATGGGGTGTGCACTAACGCGTTATCCACTCAGTCAGACTGAATACAACAATGTGTTATTTTTGGCCCTTACGCGAACATCATTACCGTGATCTTTAGTGAATATCTGTGACTCATCAGGTCATCATTTCTCACCAGACCTTGTGTACGACCTTCATTTATTTGCTCGACCTATCACAAACCTTTGTTATAACTATTACGTGCACGATCAAGAATCACCAGCTCACTCGGTCTAGTGAATAAGAGTCAATTCTTATGTGGACCGGATAGTCATCGCTTCGTGGAAATGCTCATGCTAACGTTACACAATTCACCCTAGCGCCTCGTCAGGCGTATTGTTTCAGTCAACTTCTTCTGGTGACAACGAGGTTTGTCAGTCTGCTTTTCACAGTCAAGTTTGTGTTTGTTAGAACCAAGATGAATCTGATGAACCAGTGAAGATAGTACACATGGTCGAGTCAGAAACAGTGAGTGGGTTAATGACCGATATTCATCAGAAGTCACGTAAACGGTAGTTGCCATGACTGTGTTAACAACACAAATCGTTTTGTTTACTGTGGCGGTGTGAATGCTGCAATGTATGCATCTTTTTCGTTCGTGTTTCATCACAGTGACCTTCACAGTATGGTGTGTACGTTGGTTTGCATGTCATCACTGATTGTTTGGTTCCAACCTTGTTAGATTGTCAGAGAATGAAATCGGGATGGACTAGTGCATTGCAGTAACGCAAAATTCGAAGTAAATACTGGTAGATAAAGAGGGATGTTTGGTTGACGTTAAATGCATACTATTTACAACTAACTGTAGGTGTCACAGTCATCTAAGTTTTTCAGCTAGCCATTTTCGGAAGGAAGCAGTAACATCAAGTTTGGTTCCTTTTAGAATCCATCTGTGATGCATACTCTTGATACGGTCGGGATTCGAACCTAGGTCACACTGTCATGAGGAAACCTAGCTGACGACCGCGCCAATGATGTGATCATTACTCACAAGCGAATGTGACTGAGAGTTTGAGTATGTTAATTCTGTGATGCCTAATGTTACCTCATTAATGCAGTGAACAGTATGGCTACATCATGTGAACACATATCTGAACTCAAACCTGTGCCCTGACAAGGAAAACTGCGCGGAATCCGAATCTAGTACTTCTTGTAGAAAGAGGATGGCTAAGCAATTTATGGGAACGCGAAAACTACGTTCATTTACGAGTGACGTTCAGCTTATGTCAAAAATAAAGGCTCACTAGTCCTTTGCTCAGAAGGCGTAGATTTAGAGGAAACTCGGTTGTGGAAACTTTTGACTTCAGCCGGATTCAACTCGGCGGCAGAAACAGCGTACCCAGACGCGACAAGCACTTCACCAGTTAAGCTACAAAGTCACATCTGGAGCTCGATGACTTCACACTTGAACTCAGTCATCAACCCGTCCCACTATCTTATATGGAACTCACCAAATGATTCAGGGAATCGACTGCCACGACAGTGTTTATCAGACAGTTTATGTTTATGTCCACCAGCAACAAAGTTGGGCACAGAACGTAGACTATTTATCCGAAATTGATTTGATGGTCTACCTGTAACCTATCTGTTAGACCTACGATCCATCAGTCTAGACATCTCAGATGGACTGCAGTGTACATCTCATGGAAGTTGATGACTGTAAGGTAACTCATGAACAATGCAAATTGATAAAGATGGCGTACTTGAGCCTATAAGAAGTTGCACTGCTGAAGAAGCTGAAAAAATGTTAGGATATACCACACTTTGAGAAAACAGAACATTCATAATCATTATATGAATAAATAAAATGTTCCGGTAACGATTTGATGGGCAGTTGTCCTTGAATCTTTTCCATTTCAGTACAGTTAATAAAGCGCCATCAAAACATGAATGGGACAAAAGACGGTTTCTACAAAGTTGATTGGTGATGTCTCGAATGACCACAGGAACCTATGCTATTAGCCAAGAGTGAACTGGACTCTTTGTTGAATTTTGTCACATAATCAGAGACAACTGTTTGTCTGAAGTTACACAAATCATGGCTGAGGTGCAGTCATGGGAGTTTTAACAGCTGAGTAAAAATTCACTGTTGAAGCAGAAGTTACGGTTGCATAATCTGAGTACGGTCGATTCGGTGGTTGCCAGAATGCATTGATAAACTCTACTTGTTCGATAACTGCAGCCTACTCTCATAGTGTAGCGTAAAACCGTCCAATAAAGCACAACCTTCATTGTCCAATTCGCTTGTTACCATGCTACACGCGCGTTCGCGTTTATGAGTCGGAATTCCAGTCCACAACACACAGGTTTCCGCACACGCGTCGTGTGCATTTCTGCAGGTTTATGTGTGCGATTGGCGCCTTGTATCTGGGGGTTTTCCGTCTGCCAATCTTCATCCGTTGATCCGATTTCGTTGAACATGGGCTCGTCTGGTCGCTCGTGTTGTTCTCCATCTAACCACTGTGAGCTTTGACCGTTCTCCACGACAGTGTCGAGATATTCCTTTGAGTGTTGGGGTAATTGCCCCTCCGATTTGGTTGTCTATCCCATTTGCCTGCCATGTCTCGTCCGTTGGTCCAATCCAGTCGAGCGATAACTCATCCGGTCGCCGACGCCGTGCTCGATCCGCTCGTTTTGGGTTTTTGAACGGACCTCCCTTTGTGTTGAGGTATTCCGCCGAGTGTTGGAATGCTAGCAACTCCGGTTTGATAGTCCATCACAACAGTAGGTGATTGTTCGCGTAACTGATTCCTACCCTGTTGATTTCCACTGTTACCACATACGTTGTCAGCACAACGGAACTTTAATCGGTCCGCATCATTGAATGAATCAAATTATTTTGTTTACCTTTGGTTTCGTATTGTTCTTTTCAAGGTTATTCGAGTGTACAGTAACACAATCGAACAACCCACACACAAAAACTGGATTTTGGTCACTTAAAAGTATGTTTTTAGTTCATTTAAGGTGGGCGATTACATTGGGAGTTGGCTTAGTTTGATTCTAAGCCAATCTTTTCGAACGATACGTATCTTATCATAAACTGACTTCTGCTTTGTGTTATATCACGGGTTCCGTTCAATACGCAATCTAACAAATACTCATAATTTGGAACTGCCCAGTTTCGAGCACTCAGATGGAATTTTTCCTATCGTATGTAGTGTAAACTAATTCAATGACACACTAAACTGGGAGTCATCAAGGCTCCTCAGGAAAGCTATCCAGGCGAATAACCGCTATATTAGAACCATACGGACTGTGGATCCTTCTCAACTAAGGAACGCTTTCAACAGTCTAGTTAGGCATGTACTAGTTGATCGACTATTGAGTTACATCATACTTTCGACGCTGGATACTGCATAATGGACTGCGTTTTCTTGTTCTAACTAGCAGTTGTGAAGGCACCGACGAACTTTAGAACACGATAATTCAGTTGTAGGCTATTTTTATCGCTACTCTACCCACACAATTCTTTATACTTATCTTGAAGACTGCATCTGGTACAGCGTATACGGGTAAAACTTGTTTGCTATCAACGTCCTCTAAACCGAACGCATCAACATGTCTGTATTTTTGTGGAGCTGCTGCAAAACAAACTTGAGAGAATTTGAAAATCTGTTGGTACGTCTCTTATGTAATTTCTCTGATTGTCACTATCCGTATTACCCCAAGTTACGGCTAATCAAGAAATTTGCCCGTTTCTTTCCAGTTGTTGAATCCATCGCAAAACTGCTAAAGACAGTTTTCTCGGCGTTTCTGCCATACTGGTTGGGTGTATTGCTATAAGTAGGCGGATATTCACCGATTGAAAATCGTTAACTTCCATCTATCGTATTACAGCGAAATGTCCGCACACTAGTGCAAGCGAAACTGATCTGTTACACATAGTTCGTCAAATTCACATCCTGTTTTACTTAACCAAACACCTCTGACAGCGTCTGTGGATCCTAGACCTCATCAAATTGCCCACTTGATTTTCTTGTCTGTCGGTTGATTCCATAAAACTCACAAGAGGCAAATTTTTGCAAACAGTTGTTAGTAGATGTATTGGAGTAGCACGAACCAAATAATCATCGCATTTGAGTGATTTACGTTTGCTCTAGTATTAGACGTTTCTGGATTGATTGGTGAAGGAGTATGTTTGACACAAATGTGGCTTTGCTGACTCCTTAAATTAAACTAGGGTATTTTCCCAACGCTGAAATTCCTTGTAAACGAAGCATGAAACACCCCAGTGTACATTATTTCAAACGCCGAGTCCGTTTCCAGCTTTGACAGGTCTGGAATTAGACAACATGCATCTAATTAAACTAGGACACGACAGCTTCAAATAAGGCAGACATTAAGAGGGAGACAGCAAATCCGAGTGACCAGTCCGTACCATGACAGCATTAACTCTATATCCAAGTATGTGTGCATCAATAAGGCCGGAAGACGTCCGAATTGATTCGAAAGATCGGTTAAACTGTGTTACATTTCGAGGAGGCGGACTGAGGCCCATATGCTGAAAAAACGTCTGTCGCATCGTGCATCAATGTAACCGCCGATGGTTGGAAAATACCGAGAGGCAGGTAGGCGATGAAGTAGACATGGCCAGAGAAACTCTGACCGCTTACTGAGCAAGGTTGATTGATGCCGTATGCCCATTTAGGGATCTCGCAAGCTGGGTAAAACAGCTTCCTTTTCTCTTGTTCTCTGCACATTTGTACTCATTTATTACTTCGCAGGGGATTATCAGTATTGACAGTAAACCAACCTATAGTACCCAACATTAAACGTGATCAGGATGACCATAACGATAACGAGTTCTGTTTTTCTTCTGCAAGTTTGACGGTATTCAATACAGATCTTTGTGTTGTCACATTCTATCCAAGTATCTAGTTCAGTGCGACAACTTTGAGAAGATTAAGTTCTTTCCAATGTACCTCTTTCATTATATATAAACCTATCTTGATGTTACTTGAATTCTTCTAATTGTCGTTTAGTTAATCGGTTTTAGTGCCGTTCGTCATCATGGCATATTTTGCTTGCCTCTCACACGACAGATTAACAACATCTACTGAAGTGCCACATCGTTTCAGCATTAGTATGTTACTGCCACAGAAATTCGTTCTTTTTCACGAACGATATTACTTGTTAAGTGATTATTTACTTTATTAATCTTTTGGGTGGATAAAGCAACAGACTGACTCAGGTTTAGTTTGACGATCAGCTTCTAACCAGAAATGGCCACAAAACAGTGCCCATCATCACTTAAGAATGTGTGATATCCCTAAGGGACTGATGACATTTGCTCGATGTGCAACACGTCACGGCATTTGATATCTATCGATAGTCACGTGATTTTCTGTGGGTAGATTGTTCTGGCGTATCAGGAACTGCCGAAAACGTAACCCCATTCTGACTTTCACGTGAATTCTAGAATGAGAATAAGCAATACATACATAGGGAGGACTCGTTGGACAGAAACGAACGGTCACAGCGGTGTGAATAAGCAGTGTTCCCCATTACCATGCACACTTCGATTGCTCGTGGGCTGTAATAGGGTGACGAAGAGTAATCCAATAAGGCGACATCTTTATTCCCCAATTCTCAACGACACGCCACCAGATGTATGCTGGGGCTATCAGGACGGAAGCGCAGCCCACAAAGCAACCAGTTTTCAATTTAATCCCCCTGTCCCCGTCTGTCTGATTCCGTCGGTTTGATTGATGTCATTTGTCCAATTGTCTGTTCTCTCTTGTTGGATTTATTCCCTTCAGTGGTGGCTCGTTTGATTTCTCGCGTCGTTCATAATTCACTCAGTCTACAATGTAGTAATCTGTTATAAAAACTTGTGATTCTAACTTGTCCCTCAACCCAGCACACTTGGGGAAAATAAAGTGCCAAGTGTATAATTCGAAAATGAATTGTGACGGGCTGATAACTAAATTTATTAATGGCGTTAAATCAACCCCGGTTATCCAGGGGAATCCATTCACTGTCGCGTAATCGACACTTTCAATACTGCCGATTCGGACGGTTGGTTTCACATCCGGAGGCATGTCAGGAAAGCCTGGCAACAGATTTGGAATTTATACAATATCATTTACAAAAATAACAATTAAAATTCCATCACTTAACCAGACATTAAGATTTTCCAGCGGCAAAAGCTCAGAAAATGAAACAATCAAAAAACGACCTAGCTGGATTTCTTGAAGTTCGTTCTATACGTTAGTCGTTCTATGCTTGGCACGAAGTGGAATGCGTTGAAACATGTTTGGTGTATTTGTAGAAAGTCGATCCTAAAGTTGCCTTTACTTGTCTTTGCTGTGTGCAGTGAACCATTGTAATAACCCTTGTACCATGACTGTATATAATATGTCTGTTTTCTTCTTCTTTTTGTAAAAATCATTGCTTACCTACCGAAACTCTATTGTTTTGCATTGATTGACGCGTTCTTACCTTCATCTACAGCCGGTTGTTTTAATGAGCTCATTTCCCGTTGACTGATGACTATTTGCAGACTCATGTTGGGTTAGTCCAAGTTGAACGCCTTTTTCTGCTGGATACTTTGAGTATCTGACTGATTCACATTCAGGTTGAGATAACCTCAGAAGAAGAATTCAACAACGAGTTCCATTTCTTAGACGTCAAATTGACCAGATGTCCAGACGGTACACTGAGTAGGTCGGTATACCGTAAACCTACATGGACAGGGCAATATACCAATTTCAGTAGTTTTGTGCCTCTTAAACAGAGACGAAATCTAGTCCAATGCCTGGCAACTAGAGCAAGAAAGATTTGTTCGGATGACGCAGTAGAGGAGGAACTGAAAACAATTCAAAACCTATTGAGGGAAAACGGCTATCCGGAGCAATTCATCATTTCAAATACGAAGGCCAAAATCTCGCACGAGGTAATGCCCACAGCTGAAAAGAAAGCCGTGTTTATAAAACTCCCGTTTAAAGGGGATACTGTAGCATATCAGTTCAACCGATGCATGTACCGATCACTTAGACGTACCTTTCCAGCGGTAACCTTAAGAAGTTGGTTCACAACATTGCCGATGTTAAGATTGAGCCTGAAAGACAAGCTACCACTCCACGGTCAGTCAATGCTCGTGTATTCATTTTCATGCTGCTCCTGATTAGTTGCTACAGACAGATGATTGGAATTTAAACTGTTCTCATGCCTTACAGTGACTCTCTGGCTTGATTGCCAAACAAAATCACGTTGATTGGATATCGTTCAACTTTTCTGTAAAACCGCATGGTGGTCAAGCAACAACTTGGAAACGGAATATGAAGACCTTGACTGCTCTACTGAGTAAAGTGGGTAGGTGTCGCCTGCCTGGATGGGGTCCTCGTGATCACCTAAACCACTGGTTAGAGACGCTATCCGAGATGGCGATGTGTCGCAGTCAATGGCGTACCTGATGATGATGATGATGATGATGATGATGGTGGTGATGATGATGATGATGATGATGATGATGATGATGATGATGATGATGATGATGATGATGATGTATCTCTCACAGGCTAGGCTGTTTTGTTTTAGAACAGTGTGTTAAAGCTCAGTTATATTTGTACCGGATAAAATCAGTTATGTCGGTCGCATGACCGGATCAGTAACTGTTGAATTTCGTGAACATTAACCAGCCTGACTCACTTGTGAAATAACCAAGGCAATCAGTTGTACCGTACTGCACTCAGACGTGGCGGATAGCCATGTCCAGAAGTAGTAACACCAGTTTATTAAGGCCATTATTGGATATTTGGATTACTGTATTTATAAACAATCAAAACGGACTTCCGTGATAGCACTACATCTTCACCAATACCATCTCGCCCACGACAGACAAATTACTTAACCACACACGAACCAACCAGAATGATAACACCATTAGACAGATCTTTTGCAAAATGTGAATGCGCTGAACGGCATCGTATTTTTTGCGTTGGTTCACTTAGAGCGAATCACTTCCAAACTTGGGACGGCGGACATTTTTTCGTATTAGTAGTGCTTTCGCACTGGCCAGCTAGCCTACCGCATATACCACAGCAGTAAGCAAAGTCTAAGTCATCCAGCCGTGAGTGAACCGAATGAGTGTTTAATTACTGAGTGCTGGGTGTCAGATCGGGTGATACTTCGAGCGTCTTCAGTGTAATTCAGGCAGACACTGAGCAAACAATCTTGAAAGGTCAATTTATGCACACTGTAATAATGTGTTTGATAAACTGGCTTGTCTATTTACATTGTGTGTCCGGTTGAATGAAAATCGATATGTCCCTTCAAGAACGTCATTTGAATTGAATACGTAGAAAAATAACATCCATATTTTGAACAAAAAATATTACAGTTTACAATCTAATGTCCATTTTATGCATCTACGTAATTTGTGTTCATAGGATGAACAACAGCTAGATTTATGGTTTAAATCTTTCCAAAAACCGTTTAAGCGAACCATGGAATGGCGTTGTTAACGGGATCGGATAGTTGCACACATCTTTTGTTCAAACTATTTTATCAACGCTGTTAGTTTTTATCGTTTTACAAAACACAAATGTCAACCAACGAAGTCTCATATTTTGACCATCGGAATTTGCCTGTACATCCGAGAACACATCTTGTACTGACTACAGAAAAACACTGGCCTATGTCTACTCTCGAACCGATCCAAAAACTATGGTTCAACTGGCATCTAGATTGCTACATGACAGCTGTTCGTCTGACATTACAAATTAACCACTTTCTGAATACGTTTTGTTCTGGCGATCGTGTTGTAAAGGTTCGACGTAATGAGTGATGAGTCAGTGAAAATGCACCTGTTTTCCGTAACTCAGTTTCAGTTGGACTGAAAGGTGAACTACCATCCAAGGTTCACACTATTCACCCTTAATGCATTATTAGTATTCATAAACAAGAGTTTTTCCGACGAAAAAACCGAATAAATCACAGTTCTGACGTTGTTTTTTAATAAACTATCCGATATAAATGAATACATTTATTTTGGTATTTAGCTACTTCTTCCAGGCTGAAAAAGTATACATTTATGTTCTAGGCACATTTACTACAAATACACTGATAAACGCAAAATTCCATCGACAACAAAAACGAAATCAGTATTCGAAGTGATGCAGGCCAATTGCAAAATATTCTTAATGACGACCACAATCCCGGTATAGATGATGAACAACAAGTTCCACAATTGAAGTTGCTCCACATGTAATACGCAACACTGATGCTGTGATAACCACGTTACTGACTCTTCTGATATAGGATTGATGTGTTGGTACTGGATGAACAGGAATGTCTATTGAAGGGAAAAGTCTATCAAAGAGCTCACATATTAAGGATGTGATACAAACCTCTCAACTTGTTTGCCAATCAGATTTGTAGGGTTTAGCAGATTTCTCCGAGTTCTCATCGACAGTCTTTCCGACGAACAGCAATGAATGTGCTTTCAAAATATGTTTACACTGTCCACACCTGAGTCGTTTAGATACGTGTATCCCGTTCCTTCCGCGACAAGTGCATTTTGTGCATTTTGTGTTTGTCAACATATACACATGTGAAGTCAGCATCAGATCTTCTCCACGAGGACATCAATGCCACATGCAGGTCTGTTTGGGATTGTCATTGTACACTGTTAACCAGGCGTCCCAGGTTTTGTACATTATTTATCAGCCATCTACGACACATTTCTGATAAGTACTTTGGCAAATTTGATAATTTAGAAGAGATACAATTGCGAAAATATTGGACTTCGTCTGGTACAGCGTTTGCCACGTTTGGGCATGTTGTTTCTATTGCTGTTTCCAATCCAGTCAAAGTTCACATTTTTCGCAATTGCGTCTCTTGTACCACATATTTGTTTTCAGCTTCAACTAGAAAATGATTAGTGAGCTTTGACCATTAGCAGTTCAAGGTCAACACACTCGACCAAACTAATAATGGGTGTACTATGTATTCAAACGACTGTCAATACGACATTATTCCACTAAGACACTAAAGTAGTTAGAACGAAATTTCATCCGAAATCGTTGATCTGTTAGGGTTTCTAACTTTCCTAGACCCAAGTTCGACTGAGTCGATCGCGACTAGAGACTGGAGCTAACAGGCCAAGGTGTTCAGTAGGTTTTTTTGGTACAATCACTTGTCGGAAACAGTGTAATACAGTTCGCTGCCGTGTGATTGACGCCATTTGAGTTTTCAACGGTGTAAGTTGTGTGCATGACTTACTGGGCCTTTGGCCCATGCCCGTCGGTATTTGTCATCATTCCAGATTCCCATTGGGCCCTTGATCCATCGCTCTTTGTCGGTCTTGTTCGTTTGTAAACTCTTGAATCAGTTCGGTACGTGCTTCTTGATAGGATGTTGCGGCATTTGTTTGTTCAAGACAGCTTTTGCACGTCCGGTGAGCAATGTTCCTAATGCCGTCAACAGTTGTGTTTCGCTTTTCAATCCGTTGCATGCCCCAATCGCCTCAAATTCCGACAGCCACTCTTCCACGTCTCCATCCGAAAATTGGTTTGGCCACGGCAACTCCATTGCTTTGTGTTCGGGGCACGGCAGCAGTGTAGCGAAAAGGCGTCCAATAAAACACAATCTTTATTGCCCAACACGCCAGTTACCATGCCACACGTGAGCTTGTGATTTTGAATCACAATTCCAGTCCACAACGGCCCCGGTTTCCGCTCACACATCGTGTGCACTTCTACCCGGTTTAGGTGTGTGGTTTACGCCTTCTATCCGGGGATTTTCGGCCTGCCAATCTTCATCCGTTGATTCGAGTTCGCTGAACGATGGCTTGTCCGGTCGCTCGTGCTGTCCTCCTTCCATCCA
>LUCH01001269.1:100068-122082 GCA_013368495.1 Paragonimus heterotremus | reverse complement strand
CTATTTCGGCTGCCACGTCTCGCCCGTCGGTCCGATCCGGTCGAGCGATGACTCATCCGGTCGCCCACGCCGTCCTCCATCCACTCGCTGCGGGTTTTTGAACGCACCTCCCCCTGTGTTGAGGTATTCCACCGAGAGTTGGAATGCTCCCACTTTCTGCCTGACACTCCACCACAATATTACAATTTGCGTCGCGGGCAGGATGGTGGCTACTGTTCATTGCACACCAGTCCCACCATTTCGAATAACTATCTTAGTTCAACAAGCAAAAGTGATCATGTGAACGGTAATTACGAAGCACTGAGGACAGTGCTCTTCTCTAAGAAGAGGACAGTGTAATACAGTTCGATGTTGTGTGATTGACGCCATTTGAGTTTTCGACTGTGTAAGTTGTGTGCATGACTTACTGGACTTCTGGCTCACGCTTGTCCGTTTTTGTTACCATTCCAGATTCCCACTGGGCCCTCGTCCTTCAGAGAAACGCTGTTCCTTAGTGCCTCCACTCCGCTGCATATTACACCACTAGTCCTCAGGGTTTGAGCTGTAAACTGATGAAATTCATAAGTGTGAGAGAGAATGTTGTCGTAGAAAACAACAGAAAGTGACACCAACCTGATATTCTTAAGGATAGTTATTGAAAGCATAATTTTAACGTGATCAAGTTAATAATCTAGAGGTTATTCGACTACTCCCATCTCACTTGCCCGATCATCTATAAACTTTACCGACCGATATTCACTAGCATTGTAACCCGGCTGTTTAAGTCGACGCCTGACTCTGAACTGCAGTCAATTAATTATTAACCATGACAAACACAATAATAAATATGTATTACAAGATTCAGTTGATGGACCTCCCATTCACTTAGCATTAGGCGTGATGAGCTCAGCTTTTATCAGTCATCGTGATACACGTCTCCTCTAATTAGCCTATTCGCAGAGTGTAGTCATCAGAATAGAAGCAATGAATAAGCATTCAATGCCTACAGTGAGTGATGTAGAAATCTGCTTAGCCGAGGCTTCATTATTCTACCGATACACCTCCTGCTTGGTTAACTAACTGGTTATGACAGTTCGGATCACACTGTTCCGTTCACGTAACTCAGTGTGTCCAGGTTGTAATCAACCACACTGTACCAGCCAGTGGTGATACGTTTGATTATTCGAGGAAACGGTCAGATAACAAGCCTGCGCAATAATGATATCGCAGCAAAAATACTTACGTGGTCTGGCTGTGCACAAACGGGCGAGGTTAGTAGTATGTTCACAATAATGAACTTCACGAGTGAATGCTTGTACAGTCGGAATTATGGGGGTGTTATGTAACAGTATTTGAAGCAGTGGTTGCCCGAGATAAATTTGAAAAAGGTCAACAGTATGGCGTCAGGTGTCTTTCGTTTACATCTCGTCTGTTACTACAGTGAAATTAAGGCGGTCAGGACATAGCGAGTAAGCACAGCAACAGCGACGAAGAATGCGAGTGTGATAAGCGAGGTCCGAATGATGCGGATTCAGGGACAGGCTTTTAGAGGACGCAATATGAAGCAGATAAGAAGAATTACGTTAAGCTCTCAGATGATCGTGAGCGGTTAGGTGAGCTTTCAAGGTGGTCACAGTTGACAAGCCGTAAAACGAAGAACAACTTCTTTGTGATATATTGATTGACACGGATTACTCATTTCGAGTCCTCGAGAAACATACTAAGTCACTTGGTCCATATAAAAAATCTTCCCTAATGATTTAGTGGAGACTTTTTTCCCTTAGCTTTTGCTAACCTTCTAGTTCAGTCGTTTGTGGTCTGTAACTCATAACATTTGGTGCTTTTAATTAAGAATATGGTTTCTGATAATGATCATTACATTATCTCGTGCTTCAGTTTCGTTAACATAGTCTTAGCACGTTTCAGATACAAACACCTTTTTTGTGACAATATAGCATGTGTGGTTAGTATACATTTGCGTTGGTCAGGAAGAACTAACTTGGTAAACTTGCGTGCTGCGCGCAGGCAGCTAGCATTTTGTTATCCCATGTGGATTCATTGAGTTGCTAGATGTATGGTTTGGTATTCACTACACACAACTGTCCTTTACAAAGTTGATAGTCTGTTAGTACTCGGATGGACTCAAAAATGCCGATGGATTTCAAGTTTACCGTCTTTTGTAGTCTCTTACTGTAAGCTATAAATTAGGCAATATTATGTACGTCAGGTGACAGGTAGTTGTCGCTGTTTTTATCGTGTCCTGCTTGTTTATAATCGAACACCACGTCTTCTCGGTTAACATATAAATCAATTTCTATGTAATTGGTGTGGCTACTTTCTGCCTTATTACCTCATGCTGCAAATCATGTATGCATTAGGGGAATAAATCCATAACACATTCAAAATAACAAAACGTCTCAAAACGGTTGCAGATCGAGACTCATCTATAGGGAGAATTTGGCGTTGTCTTCTCTTTTCTGACAAATATCTCATTGGAACAGGGATTATTTACGTCCCCTTATATGATTATTGATTATGCTAACACTCCAGTGTCATTGAGAGCTGCTGATTTGAAGTTCTGTTTCTTTAATCTACAGTATGAGATGTTTTCACTTGATGACCAAGGTGTTACCTGAAGTGACGCATCAATTGTTCATTGTTGGGTATCATACTGCATCCTACAGCTTGCTTAGGATTCACTCTTTTGCTTGTCTTCGTTATCTCTGCTTGTTATTTCTTTGATTGAAACCACATAAATTACCGTTTGAAATGGACGATAGTTAACTAAATAATTAAGTAACCGACGGAGATTGGCTAATTAGTGAAGAAACCGGGTCACAAAGGTCGATTCAGAACCCCGAAGTTTTTTTTTATTACTTTGATGCACTCAAGATACAATTTAGTTGGAAAAATGGAAAATTGCTATGTCATTATGAATTTTTTATCACAAACTGAATTGTGATACAAGATGCCTCAGTTTATGTTTGTCTACCTGTTTGCTGATTCATCTGCGGGCTGATTGGAAAGCAGTTTAAAATTCCAGGTAGACGGATTAAACATCAGAAATTTGCTGGGAAATGTAACAGTATTTTTCCATCCAGCTGATCTATATATCTTCGTGCGGAATTTCAGATTAGGTTTCGCAGATGCACCTCTAAATTACCATCTCAGGTGAAACTGTTCAAACTAAATATTAACCATTAAAAACAGTCGTTTCTAGACTTGGAATTTCTCGGAAACAGCTAGATATACACACAGATATACACTCTCGCATTCACCTATCTAGTCACCGAAACAGTCAAGTTTCTGTACGAATGTCGCTGTCATAATTATTTACGCGATAAAGTTTACTGCATCCTGAGGACAGGTCCGCTCACACACCAAAATTTTTGTCAGGTTTATAAGTACATGCTCAAATTTTGTCTAACTCATATCTCACTCCTCTGAGTGTAGTATGCGTTGTTTTGGGTTGAATACCACTCGTGTGTTTAATGCGGCTTTAGCATTTAGTAACTTCGTTTGGCTAACCGGTAATCGATATAACATTCACACACTACAAAGCTCTTCACACTATGAATCAGCAAGTGAACGGAAGTCAACTCCAACTGTTCCAATACACTTCTCAATCGGTGAGGTGCATGGTTTCCTCTTAGCATGCACTTACACTATTATTCCGGCGGTACTGAATCAACTGCACCCTCAACCCCGTCACTCGATCCCGGAGCCCCACTCATTCCCGGCAGACACTCGTTAATTCCAACAATCGGTTCGGTTGATAGTTGGTCGCACAAACCCGCACTTTCGGTGTTCTGTCCAGACCCATTGTGTGTGTGTGTGTGTGTGTGTGTGTGTGTGTGTGTGCGATGATGACCATTATATACACACTTTTGAATGCGAGGTCCATGTGACCTTATCGTCAGAGCACAAATTATTTCTACTGACCTTGTGGTTGTCTGCCATTCAGACCAATGATAAGGACCTAGTGAGTTATGGATGAGCTGTACTGACTGAGTAAGACTCGATTCAGTATTTTTCCAGAGTAAGCCAGCAGAAGAGATTATCTGAATGTATTAATGATCAACAATGACTCCTGTTCCTCTTTTAAAACCTGAAGTGGAGAATTCGTTTGGCACTGGAATAACTAACTCGGAAACAGCTATATGAACTTACCTAGTACTCAGTTTGACCTGTCGTATATATGTATGCATATCTACCATCCACACAGTGAGGTCGCAACCGTTTAGTGTTGTTGCCCCGTAACCACTTTTTCACTCACAGCAGACTCCTAAGATGACCCTCAAAGAAGAAACACCCTCTTTCAAAAGACACTTTTGAGGGGTGCAGAATTTTTGCATCGGGTACCTCTCTTAAAAAAACAAGTCTGTCAGAACCATACCAGAAAAGATTTTGGGCTTGAAAGAAAGAATGGACGGGGCAACTTTATCGGACCAAACTCAATAGAATCACATATTGGCTACTAGGCGGATTACCAACTCACATCGCCCTGGCGAGCCAAACTTTAATACACTGCCGGCAAACAGAATGTTCACCGGAACGGTGTTGTTCTTAAGATCATGTAAGAAGTTGGCGTGGAAAAAGCATGAAATTTCGTTTAAGAATCCTGTAGCGAAAAGTTTTCCACTAAAGCAAGTTTATTTTTGTCCAGTTCGCAAGTTGCCACACTACTCATCCATTTGCGTATAAGAACCGGAATTCTGGTTCACATTGGAGCGAGGTTTCTGTGTAAACGTCCTGAACACTTTTGCTTGGTTCTGTACTTTTAGCCAACGCTTTCCATGGTGATTTTTGGTTTACCGTTTCTCAATTTCGCTGTAATGACTCACTCGGTTGTTCGTGCTGTCAACAGTCCATCCGCTCTGGTGCGTGATCATCTCTCCATTGCGTCAAAATATTCCACTGAGCGTTAGAATAATCGCGTCTCCAACTTGGCCATCCATCGCAATCTGAACACTTGCTCGGTCAAGTGGCGCAGTTACAAACTGAACTATGGACTCTCTAATCGGAATGCGGACGGAATCAAACATGGCTTTGCCGACATTTTGGAACAAACTGAAATATCAGGCAAATAGATAAAAATCAATAAATTTTAATCTTTTTGGAAAGTATTAGGGGATTTGGCTGACAAAATTTGGACACAATTCGCAACTGGTCGAAAGGGGCTGACAGGGAATGTGGCAACTGTGATCAGTTTTGAATGACGTTCAACCTATATAACCTTCTTCGAGATTTTTGGCTGTTTGCAGAACTTGACATGTAGGTTGCAAGTATCTCACCACTGAATGAAGCAGTCATAATCAGCCCGTAGGCGTTTTAGGATCTGTGGTTTTTCCAACGGGTGCAACTTGATGCGACCATAGCATGTGCAGCATACGGTCAGCAAGCATATGACTCTCTACTCATGAATCTAAATTCAGACCAGTCAAGTAATGCTCACTAGATCAACACAACAGCCCCTGTTTTACTGATCACGTGATAAAAAGTAAAACGGATTAATACGAAATGAACAGCGGCGAGGATGGATAAGCCGGAAGTTGTTGGTAAAAGCTAGTGATGAAAACAAGCAAAGGAGCAATTAGTAGTCAATGGGCATGTAACATAAATCAAAAGGTAAATTATATCGGGCATGTGAAAAAAGAAACGAAGCCGTAATCCAGCAGTATCAGGCATATATACGGCCGACTGTGCAGATACCAAATTATTTAGAATAGTTCTCCAATGTTATATGATGGGCCGATATATGCAGATTTCAGCTCTCATGTGGTCAGATCAAAGGTATGGTCAACCTTAATGGAGATCCGCCGACAGCCTGTAGTCTGATCGGTATAAAAAAAAGAGGCGGTCAGGGCTAATGTGGCTGATTAGTATGCGGTAGATTAAATTCAGAACACTCCGCGGTTGTTGGTAAAAAGAAGCGAATGCATATATACTTTATGAAGTCATAGTGATTAGAACAGGTCTTTAAAACTGCGAACCACAACAGTGTCCGCAAACACTATCTACTCCAACATTACTCTATCTCGCATGGCTGGTTCATCTGGAAATAATACTTGAGGTGTTGTATCACAGTTACAATAAACACCCGTTTGTATCTACAAGGTTTGACTGCCTATCAGTAGCATAGGAAAATCCTTGCTGGCAGCCTGATATCATTGGCTATTGGTCACAAAGTAATTGAAAGTAATGAAACAGAGGTCTATCTGTTGATCGACAGCAGCTGGTTTCATTCCTCCTAGCGCATACGTAGGCCTACCAGCAGCAGCTGAACCAAGGCACAATACTGTGCACTTTTCACAGTTTACCGATGGTGACCATTCTGTTCACTACATCCAAATCTGATTCAGGGCCACTGTACGGGTTTCGATCTTCTTAAATTGCCTATGATTAGCCACATCTTAAGGCCATCTGTATATTTCAGTGATGGCACTTTCAAGAGGGCAGGTAGTATAGTGATGTAAAACGAGGAGAGGAGAATGCCCAGCGACGAACCTTGCAACATCCCGATAATCATAGCATGCGGGGGAGTTAACTCTTCCTATGCGAAAACACCACTCCCACTTCCACAGAAACACGGATATACATCCTACTCACTTCGAAGGAATATAATTTCATGCGCAGCCACTAACGTGGTACCCTAGTCAGTGAAAACCATATATACGACTTGAACACGTTCCACTGTCTACACACATTCCCTATTTGCAGTAAAGATGTTTGTGCGTAAAGTTTGACGGAGCTTGGCGGGTACATGCTCTTTTGCAAGAAAACATGTTGACCTTTTGATCTAAGTTTTGATTGGCTAAGTTCTCTTGATCTCAACCTTCTGTCTTGAATTCCGTCTAGTCACTTCCAGCAGCCCTTAAAAGTTCAGCGAGCAGTCTGACTGATAACTTCCTATCGCTTTCGAGCTTTGACCTGAAATCTGATAGCCTGATCTTTATCCTTTATCTAAGTGACTCACGTCATGGTTTTTAACTAAGGTGTGATTGATTATCCATTGTTCAGCTCTGATCAACGAAATCATCCGCTCAAGTTGCTCCATTCACTTGTGCCATCATTTGGACATGATCGCATATTAACTTAGTCAATTCCTTGGTTTGTACTGACCCATAGATTTAGTTTGGTTCAGCGTGTTTATTGGGCGCACTAATCAGCTGCAGATTTGATTGATTACTAGAGGTAGTTTATCGAAGATGAACATATAGGGATCAGCTGTTCAGTTTTCACAGAAACTACTCCATTTACCAAAAAAGCAGCAGCATCCGAATTATGAGCCCCGATGTAGTACCGTTAACTTCCAGAAAAAAAGTACTTGTATCGAGCATTTCTCCCCAAACGAATATCCACCAGATATGACCAGAAGGAGTATGATGCAGAACGACAAAGCTAACACTACAGACTAGACGAATTGGTTTACTATACATCAAAACCGTACCAAAAGTGAATGTGACAATCCTGTGACCGCCGTAATACCAACTTTAAGAAGGTCATTCAAAACCAACTAGGCAAGTCACACCCACTGAGCTCAGTATTCTGTTCGAAAAGGTTAAAAAGCTGAACGGCGTTTTGAAGAGGGGAGAATTAGCAAGTCCCTAGTATATATATATATATGCTGTGAGTACAATTAAGGGATTTGCTATATATATATATATATATATATATATATATATATATATACAGCAAGTCCCTTAAATATACTCACAGCAAATTTGTTGAGTTATTTGAAGTGGTTTGACATTACGGAAGATCAGAAGCTAGCAAGCAGCAACTACTTACCATCGCAGTTTCTACTGTGGTCTATGCTGTAGTCGACTGCTAAATTTACACACTGGTAGGACAAATGCTCCACCCGAGGTCATTCAGAGTCAGAAGACAGTCGTGGTTAACATGTGATGTCTCTGTAATGAATAACATCGAAAGAATGCAATCATGAATGGGAATAAACGTAAATTCCGTAACATGCAAGCCGGCTGTTTACACGTTGATTGTCCGGCACACCTGCGGACCAAGTGTGAGGCAACGTGGAGACACCAGGGGACAGCGTTCTTCCTAAGTAGGGGTTCCAACAAGTCCTGTAAAAGGAAACAACAAGAAAACAAACATGAGCCAAAGGCCCAGTAAGCCATGCACACGACTTACACAAACGATAACTAAAACTGCGCCGACAACACAGTAGCACGCTCCGTTACACGATTCAAATTCAACCTGTGCGCGCTTGCTGGTTTCGACCGCACGTTACACATTCTAAGGAAGAGAGTACAAATACGAAACGTCAGATGATAATAAAATACCGTATTAAAATCAGTGAATTAATTGCGCTGAAATGGATAAGAAGACTGGTCAAATGGAAGTTAGAAACTGACAAAATAAACACGTCAACGTAAGCTACACTGGGTGAGCAGCAGGAAGCATGTGTTCTCAAATTCAAGTTATTCGTGAATTTGTACTTATCTGTTCCGCAAACTGATTGGCTGGAGGAACTACATGCGTCTATTTTTGACCGTGCTGTTAACGCGTCAAGCCATAAATGCTTGCTACAATAGCGTCCGGTCAATGCAATCGGATATTTCAAGATATTAATATCTGGTTCATTCTTGTCAATGTAGTGGACAAGTGGTTGGTGTGTTAAATCGTCGTCGAATACGACTTCAGATTCTTTTTTTCTAAACAGTTATAGCCTCGGAGAAATTTAGAATACGCAATTTGAATTACGTAAGATGTACTCTGCAGAGTCACTTCGACCGATCTCTTCGGGTACGATAAGCCGACTATGATCAATTAACATGCATCAATTTAAATAAGTGTAAAATAAGAATGAGTCATCAGCTGCGATAGAAATAGCACACAGTACCAGTGACGTTCGAATGGGCCACGATTATTTAAGAACCAACGAACGAAATTTAAATTTCAAACTGGTCGAGTAAGGAACTAACGGTGCAGACGATATTGGTCTTAAAGTAAGGCACGCGGAAATAAGCGGAAGCTAATAGGCAGTTTAAGATGAAGCTTAAGACAAGAGAAGAAAAGAAACTTGTGTAAACGGTACAACCAAAACATTTAAATGAAGTAACAACCATTTAACGAATAATATGGATTCATGATTGCAAACCCTTAACATCATCGTAGTGGTAGGTTAACTATCATTTGCTTCTGTACACAAACTGAGGGTTTGTAACGGTGTATTGCAACGGCCTCAGCAAAGAGTAAAGTATGCTTATTGATTGAGCGACACAACACACGAAAAGCCTTCTCCACTTGAATTACGTGTCCCGTTTCTTCCAAATGTCATCTGGTAGAAGACTGGGCAGTGTCGATTTTGTTGTTGACAAGCGATTTGGGAATGTGCTGCGAGACACGTGTCCTAAACGCTCTCACCGTTTGGCCCATATGCATGACTTATTTAAATTGACGTATGCTAACTGACCATAATTCGTGTTACCCAACCGAATTGATCGACCGAAATGTCTTCGCAGAGTACATCTTACATATTTGCGTGTTCTAAATTCTTCTTCCGATAAATTGAACGGTCAATAACACATTGATGTTGGGAAAGATGACACAAAGGTTTTTATTTTTGACATGTAGGATTTAGTTGGAAAATTGCCTTGACAAATGTTAGCCTTGAGTATCGAAACGTCAAACTTAAAAAAATATCATTTTCTGTAACATCGCTGTGTTGTACTGACATTTTGATTCATCCAAATGTCACCACATGGCATGTAATATATTTAACTTCATCACAATCGACTTTGTCCCATATGTTCTAAATGAAAATGCTTTTATGGACGGCATTCTAGCCAAGAGAACGCGACAGGATTTGGAAACCAGCCATATATATATATATATATATATATATATATATATATATATATATATCCAGTGGCATTTGGAAATCTGATAAATATTATGAACTAACCTAGTCTGGGACAAACAGCAACAACCAAGAAAGAGGAGGAACAAGTGCACAGTAGGCTCACGCCCACGCGGCACCAACTGAAAGTTGGGTGAAACCTTCGAATACGATAAAACCATTCGAAAAAGTGTAATCTAGACGTACTTGAAGAACAGAATAAGAGTCGTTTCATTTAAAGGGGCTAAACATTCGCTGCGTACGATTAGCAGTATGATTACAGAACATGACACACATTTCGTCACGGGTCTATTGTAGCAGGCACGGGTGCCGGCATCCGTTTTAGATTAGCCTGTCACAATGGTCGAAGCCAAGGGACATCTGCGTATAAGACTCACCACTACTGGCTTGTCCTTCACTATTTGTAATTCCACTCACACACCGCATTTCCAGTGTACACCTGAAGGACTGAGATTAGAAGGCATGCAAGTGGAGGCCTTTGTGGTTCAGCCAGCCAATACTGATTATACAGATTGTAGCCCGCTGTGGAAGTAAAATCCGTCCGTCTCACAAATAAAGCGGACAGACTCTGGGGGTACGATCTACACTGAAAGGTAAGTTGAAATTATGAGCCAAGAGGTAGTTAATTATAAGAATACAAGTTATCACACTCTGATTGGGTGGGAGGATGAGGGCAACAATTTAAAGTTGGATGGAAAAGCTGAACAATACATTCTTCGAAAAACTGCACCAACAGAAGTAAGAAAAGGGTAGGTAAAAGGCTACAATGACCCAACTTTCTGAGAGAAGGAGCGAGTGAGTTAAAAAACAACGGGAGACGTGGATCGAAATGAAGGAGAATAGATATAACGGACATAACTTACTTGCGCCTAATGAGTACGCCGACGACCTAATAATCCGAGACGGCCGGCGCATTCATGACAAGGCCATATTATCATGCGTCCACGGCTCACGGAAGCCTTAGTTCCTTTGTGTCACGTGTGCCTACTGAATCTTCGGACACCCGTTTTGATCATACCCTCACCAGACAGTCCTGTTCAGAGCTAAGTACTTTCAAAATTTAAAATCCATACTACAACACAAAAGATTTACTTGGAGAATATCCTGTTAACTGTTTCAACTTGTCCGTACAGCAGTTGCTTCGAAATCCACTAATCACTCAACCTACGGACGTGACCTAGTGAACCAATCTGACTGGACATAAATCTAGCTTCAGTCTAGTCTTTGTTAGCTCATAGCAAGCACACAAAAACATGTAAACGGAACAGAAAAGTAGATGTGCACGGTTGCAGCCGTGATCTTTAGAAAAGCCACACGAACGCTGATAACTGAAAAACCTTGTACTAGCATGAAACTCATCTTGTAAACCTGACTGAATACCTTGACCCGTCTCATCACCTGACCCCGACCCCACAGAACACTCCGTTTACCTCTGTCAGATAGGTTCCAGAAGTATGGAACTACAGATGTTCTTGCATATACAGTTATTTCCTTCCATTGCGTAGTAGAGGATGATGGAATGGAATTTGTGGAGAATAAACTGATGTAGTGTTTAGGAGGCTTATTTTTCAAAGCAAGAATAAAGATTCTTTCTGTTCACTTTGAGACTGTTGATTACACTGTTTACCAGTAAACAAAGTTGAACGTGTAGTTAAACTTCAAATGTTATGTTTTATTGATTCTACAGTGGACTTTGATTTTCAAATATTTGTTTGGTTTCGAATGAGAAATATTTTTCTAATCACTCTGATATTTAAAATTTTTGTGTGCACTAGAATGATTATTTTGAAGGATGGCCGTTGCCACAGAATTCACTGGAGGCTGACGCATATAAGGTGAAGGCTCTTTGAGCGTCTACATTCGGGTCCGGCTTGGTTAGTGGGGGCTAAGATGCAGTTACGAACGTTGAAAGTCTCGTACTGATGGAGATGTGGTTATTTACCACGGGATTAATATACAGGACACTGAGTGTAATTATTTCTTCAAGACGAAACGTCACGAAGATTTGTTAGTTTAGTGAATACTTGCTTACGATAATAAATTTTTATATCTAGCTTGAGTAGAGCAGTCACTTGACTTGGTTTCATCTATGCGTTCGGTGTTTGGTAACAAGTATAAATATGTAATAGTTTCATTAGTTCTAACTGTTTCGTACTGCTGGATCGGAACCGGACAAGCTTACACACCCTCGCAATCACGCGTCCTAACTTATGCCAGATAAGTCACGCAACAAACTTATCAATCACGTGTACAAGTGCTTACCGATTCGTCAGTTAGTTATTGATTATTTGCCTCTGGTTATTCATCTCTTGTATGCCTGCACCATTGAGCCATTCAGTACACTGTACTGGGTGGCTTACCAACTCATGTTCTGCTTACCCATGCGAGGCGATCTAACACGTACGTAATTCTGCCAAAAAGTAAACAAAACTCATTATAGAGAACGTTGTTGGTAGTTGTCGTTTCTGGGATCGCTTCTCCACAGAATCCGTCGATAACTTGGTTCGTAGTCCAAGAGACAGGCGCGGTCTACAGTGGCCAAACCACTGAGTGCTGTTTTTAGATCTGCACGTCAAATCGTCGTCTGTTAACCTTTTTTTTTAGAACATTGAGTTCCCTTAAACACTTTAGTTAAAACAAAGACAATACATGTATCGCGATTTGTAAACATTTCGATCTACTCTCATCAGTCGCCAAGGTAAAACCAGCAAAGTTTATGCGAACTGCACCTAGCAACAACTATTCAACAAACCGACCACATAGGTTCGGCCTTTCGAGCACTAATAGTACATAGATTGATTATGTCAGTGCCTTCTGTACAAACAAAACTGGTCGATGTTGCTTGATTAGCATTGCCTCACTAATGGTTAACATTTTTGGGTTTCGATTATGTAACAGTATCTTGAACGATTTAACAAGTTCAATTAGGTGACCGGTTGTTAAGGTGTGTTTGGCGATCGATAAAGCCGAGTTCTTCGGGTTTGTTACAGTCAGCAGGTCGTTTTTGATATTGCAATTGATAACCACTTAGGAATGTTACTTAGGAATGTGTCCCGTCATACGTTGGTGCAAGCGCCAATCTGTCCTGCCTATGTATACGACATTGCAACTGCAATTGGACTGTTAATTTTTTAACTTAAATTAATTGGATTCGGTATCAGATAACGCACCATTCGTGTGGTTGGCCGAACAGCTGAAAGTAATTCAGCTTTGTTATCGTGCAGAGCTGGTAAGGCACGTGATCTGTATAACTCGGCAGTCACCACAGATGACTTAAGTTGATGAAGACTCCCTTAATCTTAGTGATCTCGGTTTCCATTTTAGTTCGTATATCACTCGACTCCCCGAATGCAACTTACTAAGATCGCGAACCGGCCAACAATATCGATAACTTCAATGGTCCAGATTGAGTCCACTCGTAATTGGCAAAGCACGAGAGTTTGACGTTAAGTGAACCACATGAAAATGCCAAAAACCACACCCTGTTTTTCGGCAAAGCCAGGTAGGATGTATGGGTCTGTGAGTGTTATATTCATCCACCTACTGTTTCTCCTGTGAGAAAACTGAACAAACAATGTGAAAATGTATAACCTTAACGAGCACCACTCGCAACACAGGATAGGCCAGTCTATCCTCTGTAGACCCTACCTGGGGTTGAAATACCGATAGCTTGTTGACATGCATGTTCAGTGTGTTTTAGCGGCTCCAGTGTGTCCAAGAAAGGCGACAACTGTTGACTGGCAATACGCATGACACAGCTTCGGGTGATAAATTGTCATACAGAATTAGCGGTACGCACCGTGCCATCAAAGGAGTATCGATTGTGGTACCATTATCCAAAAGCAAAGCAGATTTCGGGCGCTGAGTGTAAACTTGATAGTGCGCATCATGAAACAACCCTCAGGTGACCTTCAGATGAATGTTGTTAGACGTGACCAGTAAGTGACTGGAACAGCATCACAATGGTGTAGGTAACAGTGAACCGTTCGAGTATCCCATAATCAATGACAGCAACGTTAATATAGTGAGTTCGGATGTTAGTGTTTCTACCTTTATGTCTGCATGTGAAATTAGAGGAGAAAAAGGTGGTTGTGTTATGTGGCTAGTTGATACTGGACAAGAAAATCAATAACAACAATTTCATATCGTGGTAGTGAAGTCGCTGAATGTTCACAAAGAAAGCTATCTATCTTCTGATTAATGAGGTAATCACAAATGTAAGTGATTTTCCTACCTCAATAAAGGCTAGACGACTCGGCAGTTGGGAGTTTCGGTTTAAGTCAGGAAGGTTGGTAGTTTGAATCGTCAAATGATAATGACTTCAAGACGGAACTCTGGTTTATCGGCAGCACTAAGTGCCAGGTGGCTTACTCGGAACGAAAGCAAAAATACTGGTTTGGGCTCGATCAGAACAAATTCACATACAGGCGAGTAGTTGTAGTGAAAAGTGTAATCTCCAGATTGGTTGCTCACATTTTTCCGGTCTACAAAAGCTCAATGACAGGGAATGGTACTGACCCAGTGAGAATCATGGCTAATGTTTATGACAGAACTCTATAGGCAAGAGTGGTAATTTTTCGAATTAGTACTGTAATCTTGCAAAATCACCGCCGCAATATGTACTGCATACTTTCGAACGTTTATTTATTTTCTCTTGATGGATGCATTTTATATGGTCGATTGTGAAAGGTTTAAAAAAACTGGACAACAATATGACGAGTTACATCCTATATAGCCAAAGTGGAATGAACGTATTGGGAAGCACACTAAGCCACTATCTATCTGGCATTCATGTAAACAGTAGGAAATCGCACAGCTGACACTAAATAGAAAAGAAAACCAATCTACCTAAGTCTTGTGCTATTCGACATCAATCCTCTTGTGGATACGAAGTTATGATGTACACAAGCAACATGACTGACCAGTCAAAAAGTGCGTCGAACATGAGTCAGCATCTGTGACTTCTGTGGCGGTCCTCTGTGCACTAAGGCCAATTAATTTTTGTTTGCCCGCCTCCATAAACATAGCATTTAAGATAAACAAAACCATCTGGCCCGAATGGAGACCGCAGCGGAACTACACGTGAACAGGTCTACTGGACACTCGTTTTGAACTGAAAAAGCCGTCACTACAAACAATCTTTCAGTAATATTCCTAAAACAATATTAAAATGACAGACAAGAAATGCAGGTGGACTAGAAATTCACGATAACCAATAGCTACGTGAAAATCGAGTTAGAGAACTATCGACTCGGCTATACTTCCCTGTCAGCTGCGCGCAACAACAATCCATTGCTACAGGGTGTTGAATGATTCACTCGAGTCTGGTAACATTATTTGAATGAATTTTTGAAAGCTATCCCCGCCAAGAAAACTATACGGAATACATTATATTAAGTGGAACATGATAATTTGAAAATCCCCCGGTTTGGAATGTTTTCTTAAGTTGTAAGGAAGTGACATTGGTCGGATCATAACAAGTGTTTGGCTCTAAAGAATAATAAGCACGCGTTTGTAGGTAGACAGAATTAGTTCTGCATTGTGTAATGACGTTCAAACACTTAACTCTGCCGGTAGTAAACCGATAATTCGAAAAGTCTGATGAGCCGAAAAAGATGCAAGGATGAAACCTTCTATCCGATCCTGGCGTTATATCTCGAGGTTAGACGTCGTCTAGTCAGCTGTTGAAATGTTTTCCACGTTGTGGTTTGAACTGTTAATGGAGCGACTAGGTTTTCAAACAGAACAATGGTTTCACAATTACACGCATTCCATACTCTACTCTGTCATCTTCTGCCATAGTTAAATGGTTGCATACCCTATTCCGACACCAGCATAGTCAGAATAAGTTGAAACTGGATTGGATCCATCTAATATGTGGTTTCCTGCCTCCTGTATTGCATCATACTGAGTGAATAATAGCTGATTAATTTTAGAGACTAGGCTCACTACAGTGTCAGACAAAGGCGACTCTCCCTCATACTCAATCGGGAAACCATTTAGTACTGACATAAATATTGATGTTATCAAACACACGGTTGACCCATAGTTTTTAGGACCAACGCTATGTATGTCAACCGACTCAGGAAAGTGTATGACAAGCGGAATGAATAATAAGATGAGGAGATTAGAGTGTTTTGCAGAAGGCGAATGAGAAGGTTGTAAAGTCAAAAGTGAGAGGAAGTTATTTCGTGCAACGGGCTCTTCCCACAAAGAACCAAGATAAAAGCCTCCCGTCTCAAGTCCGATAAAGTTTATCATCAAGGTTTGATCACCACCCAAAGTTCTGCTTCACCTCACGTCAACATCCAGTGATGCAGTTTAGCATGAGTATGTTAACAACTAAATTTTACGTTTGCAAATCTAAAACGAGTCAGCCAAATATAAATAACCTTCATCAGCTCATCGATTGTTAAGATAGTGGGAGTGAAAAAATTGTTTAGGGGTATGGAATAAATGCCGTCGGAGATTTGTTGGGTGTAAACTTTCTCTTGGCTAGATTATCACAAGGATCAGGCAAGCAGAGATAAGGAAAGGATGTTGAGAGTGTCACACGCCAATCTGTTCATGCATGGACTTAGGATATATAAGTGACGTCAATCCTGGATCTTTATAAGAATACTTCAACGACGATTTATTGTCCAGGTTTATAAAGTGCAAGTAGTCTGAGTCGGTACTTTTAACAAGGAGTGTCAATGAAAAAACGAGTTGTGCGGGTAGTGTGACGTTGCCTATAACGTGAACGATGTTATTAGGAAATGGAGATAGATGAATCACCGTTTTCTTAAAGACATAGAAACAAGATATTCCGATGTAGATGAGCAGACGGAGAAGAGTTCGTCCTGCACTTTACTCTATCTGTTTTCCGTATTTGGTGAGAATACTCGGTGTTTTAAGCAAAACTACTGGAATACGACGCTTACCACAAGATCTGAACCCAGTTACTCACACGTGGGACTGTTCAGAACACACCAGTCAGTTTTGATTGATGCCAATTTTAGGGACCAGTAACCAAATACTGAAGCCGTTTTTAAAAAATCCTTTTTTTAAAAGAATACAACGAGGGATGGTGATCTACTAGGTACCGAGAGTATTAGTATGTTGCTTCGCGCCGTAAATGGTGATCGTGAGTATCAAAAACAATAACGGTGGCAAAAGATTTGACTGAGGTTGGTTAGGCCTTTGTTACTTCCATGTGCTTTCAGGATTGAGAAGGCTCAAAATAGAGACTAAAGGATACTGTAAAACAGGATACATTAAACTCTACACCTGTGGAAATTGTTTTTAAGGTGATTTAAGTAAAATAGAAAGCATATAAGCTTTTCTCCACTTGACTAACAAGAAGAGGTAGGTTGGACTTGCCGTCGTGTTTCCCCATTTACCGTTCACAAGTACTTGCTTGCTTGTCTAAAGTTCGGATTGCCACGCTATCGATCTTCACACAGTTTTTGCCGAAATTAATCTGGACAGTCTGTCTCATTCTGTTGAAGAGTGGCATTTACAAAAGCTGCAGTGGATAGAAGTTGGCGGCAATGTCAAAGTCACTCCACCTCAGACTGATCAACTGAACCGGACTCTCGAGTCGGAGGCGTAAGGTGGCAGTTTTCAACATGACTACATTTTCATACTTCATAGATCAGACTGTTGAAGTGGACGTTCCTGATTGAATCTTCTACCGTAACACCCCACGGTATCACAAACGACTAGGATATGTCCGAACGCATTGCTGTCCATAAAGAACAGCTGACTTATTTCCGCTTTCCTCCACCCCTTATATCCATGTTAATTTCCTTAAACCAAGATAACTGGCACTTTCAATGCCTATACGCCTCGGCGAATAAGCCAACAATTTGCTGTCGCGAGCAGTCGCTTGAGTCTGAAACTGGACATGTGTTGCCTTGGAAGTGTGCATGTATGACCCAATCGTTATCATTCATTTCAGATAACCTTTAGGCAATAGTGTAAATCGGCAGCTCCATGTTTTGCGGAGATAATTTTGTGACCAAGCTGGAGTAGAGATTACGCGACTCGGAGACGGAACACAACGTATCCGACTAGATTTTGGGTTTGATCATTTGTACACTCTTGTCACTTCAGTCAGAGTTCGTCGGCACGGACTAGAAAGGCACTGCTTATTTGTCACATCTATGTGCATTTCAACAGGCAGTAGCTCAGATGATGATAAAAATGCTCTGTGGGGTGATTTCTCTGAGCATCTGAGACGGGCCAACGATTCGGACATCATTGTGCCTGCAACTGATACAACGTACAACTTGACTGTTTTGTACTATAGAAGAGAACCAGGCTGGGCTGCTACAATATTGTAAGTCTCACCGGCTCAACATGAGGACTTCCGCATTTTTGTCTAATACGGTAGAGTGTATCATTTGTATCTTGTCATGTGTACCTCAAACCTGGACGCAAAGGGACAAAATCGCTGTCAGTTATGCATGATGCTATCCCGCTGAAGACCCACTCATTTTAGAGTGGCCATCTTGATTCAGACTACGTCGTTGTTCTTGTCCACTTTGTTTGATCACCCCTTCATAGTCCGTCCGCTCACAAGTGATAAACGGTCAACGAAGCTGTAAAAAGTGTTTATTAGACTGTACTGAAAACAAACGATCGGCATCATACCAGTGGTGCGATCCCAGCCAGCACTAGGCAGAATTGAAGAACATACGAACCTGCAAATATGAACTTCTACCAATTCGACAGTGTCTATGAAAAAATGCCAACTGCTCCATGTGGTTTTGAGTAAAATTTGCCTAGGGACCGCGATTAATATTGGGCCGATCCAACAGACGACATGAAGAGGGCACTTCCATGAGGGAAAAATCGAATAGGGTTCTCCCCGATTCTTGGCCGCACTGACTGTTGACGTTGCACTGGTGGAACCATACAGCAATCAGATGGCTCAAAGTATTACAGGCTGCTGCGGGACTTGACACCAGAGCTGAACACTTTAAGGGATACGTTAATTGGTTTTAGACAGCTGTGGACAAGAGGTAATTACTGATGAGTAGTCAGTGATTTGGTTGATTTCGGCTGAATATCATCCACGTTTGATTTGAATTTCAGCTCTCAGGAAGACCTTCAAGTCAGCCTGTTTCGGAAGGAAGCACCACGCTCTCGTTAAACCATATCAGAAGTGCACATCCTTGCCACGACGAGGATTCAAACTCTGGCCATGTATTCATGAGACAGCTGTGTAGATCACCGCGGCATCGACCTCACATGAGCCATATCACACGTGGACGCTTAACTACCTTTGTGAAATCTTGCAGTCACCTCACAACCTCCGCCCACCGCATTCTTCACTTGAATTCACAAGGCAGTCAGAACAGATTAATAATGTCAAAAACCCAACGTAAACCGAATGTAAAACCAGAATGATACACCACACCAACAGCGGCAATCGACACTTTTAAACGGATAGTCTCAAATTCACGACAGTTTGCTTGTTCTCCAACAAAAGACCCTCAGATATTGAAGGGACCCGTCTTAGGACGGGTTTGGTGAGTTAAGTGTAATAAGCGAACGCTTCATTGGTTATAAGCACCATGATCTAGCCATTCAACTACTAACCGTGTGGAGCAACTGCGAACGCCTGCCAACCTGTAAGTTGTTGGCCCAATCGCCAATATATTAATGCGACAGAAGCTGAAAAATCCGTATCCCTTTCCCTAGCAAACGATTCTGGTACTTTTGGATTTGAAGCATGATTTTGATTTACTCGTTCGACGGGTTCCCTGAGATTGTTTGCTTATTTAAGGAGTCCCGGCTGAACTTCATTTTATTGAACGCATTATACGACTATTATGAGTGCAGATTTACGTGTAGCTGTCTTGAACTTTCACTATATCAAGTGACATTCTACCAGTGTTCCATCTCCCCATTCATCTTTAACTACGTGATGGAAAATAAACTGGAAGGAACGAACAGTGGAGCTTCCAACATGTAATAAGCTGACAGATATTGAGCACAGACGGTGTAGCTTTACCTCAATCTTCTGCAAATGATGAGGCTGGTCTGTGTGGGAATGTGTTTCACATCTTCAAAGTGAAATGTGTTTGTTCAGCGGCTGAATTGACCTTGACCCCGTCTGTTACAGCAGATAGGCTGTTGGTCGCCACACGTAGTGTAATTTCATCAGCTTGCAATGTTACTGACGTGGTGTCCATGGACACCTATTGCAGTCACGAATCCCAATTCTTTGTAGCTTCACAAAACTTTTGATCGTCGATTAAAAGATAGAGTTACAATGTGAGTGTATATTTGGTCTTGCATGAAGAGTTGAAGATCTGCCAACCCGTAGATACAAGCCCTAGGTGTTCGGGTATCATTGCCACTGTCGAAAGAGCTTAGTATGCTGGCATTGCGACAGTCTGTCGGTTTGTAGTTTGAAAGTCTCTAGGTTAGTGACCAACCAAGGTAATGATTATAGTCTGCTTTAGTTAAGAGACGTATTTCATGTACTGACCAAGTATCCGTTGCACAGAGCATTTTTTTTAAAACGGGTGCTGATGTCTGGTTGGAGTCGCAAGACAGTCAGGCGATGAGGTGCTCACAGGATGTGAAAGTTACGACGGTTTCACTGAACGAGGGCATGACATGCCACTTGCCAAGTTGAAGAGTCTCCAACCGACCACACTGCATGTCGCAGTCAATGACGAACTTGTACACGTTCGACTTTTTTTCTTAATTTCGGAACAACTTAGAAGCAACCAGCAATTTTATCCGTTGTGAATCCTCAATCAACCTCCGACATACACCAGCAAACTGCACTATCCACTGTTATTTTTTGTATTAATCTAGTCTTATTTGGTAATTGATTGATGTACCTGTAATTACTTATTAGTTTATCACTTTGCGAACTACCGTCAAGTTTAACAGCAGCCTAAACCACAATGCCCACGTCTACAACTCAAAAATAAATGTTTGTCTGCATACTTAACCTAGTGAATCATAACCGCACCGGCAACGAGCCGCTAACAAAGCGATGGCGTTTTTCCTGTAGTACACATCTTTGCCATCTGAATTAAGTCCATTTCCCCCCCAAAAAAACACAACCTCCGTTCTCTGATGTGCCAAACTGTAGGTCTTTTTTCCTTAGTTTTATTGATGCAACATATTGTAAAGGTTTTATTTGATTTCATTTGCAGGACTGAATTCCGTTTCTATTCTTTATTCCAAATAAAATGTATTAACACTCACTGTTACACTGGAGCTCCATGTGAAATTCACACGATGTAGTCCGTCTCCTCTTACCTTCCTAACTTGCACATTACCGGTTAAAAGTATCTCTACTTTTCTCACTGACAAGAGTTTCACCCTAATACTTGTCTACCTTCTGGCTCACCAGCTCCGACTGTCTGAGCTGTCACGTTCAGTGTTGGACCTACGCTGGAAGTGGGTGA
This sequence comes from Paragonimus heterotremus, assembly GCA_013368495.1. Lineage (NCBI taxonomy): Eukaryota > Metazoa > Platyhelminthes > Trematoda > Plagiorchiida > Troglotrematidae > Paragonimus > Paragonimus heterotremus. Next base: position 100,797 of record LUCH01001269.1, on the reverse strand, counting down.
GTGATTAGAACCACAAGTGGCGTAGAGCAACTCACTTGACGTGATGTATACGAACAGACAGTTTCTGGTTTCAGTCACTATGTACGGCTTACCTGGATGCTTCCAATCCTAAACATTCCGTAATAGGAAGTTACACTGATTCAGCTGACATGGAGAACGCCAACTGATCAACTGGAAAGACTGTGTTGGTCCTCCCCGATCATACACTCATTGGTTTAAACCGCAGGCATATTTAGTCGTAAGATCATCTTAGCAGGATAATCGGATGTTTCGAGGTGGTAGCGCCTCGGTAGACAGGTTTGTAAAAATATTCGGGCCATCTCACAACCATCACCGCTCATCTCATTCGGCCCGACCAGCCAACATTAATCATACACTTAGGAGGCAGCGGCGACTGCTCAGCATCCATCCTTGGCTTTAAAAAAATAATTGTTTGGTTCATACACGACAGAAAATCTTTTTGGTCACCTTGGTGGTGATTCCTCGAATAAATTAAAAACTCGTGATACAACTTACGTATGACATTTCGCTCACACATTATCGCGGCGATGAGGTTAAATTCAATAGACAGAAATTAAGCATAGTGAAAACAGTGTAGAATACAGGCTTGATATATGAAATCAGACTGATTAAGAGACGACTGCAAGCTATTAAGGGACGTAGTAACAATTTCATATATATATATATATATATATATATATATATATATATATATATATATATATATAT